>JANHFM010007061.1:22684-35389 GCA_032468115.1 Grayia smithii
GATTTATTTTTCCCTCCATAACTATTGTCCAATAAGAGGTGACTAGAGAGTTTATGCCCTTATATGGACATAACAAATTCTATTTCAACATCACCAATGCCCCAATAATTACTGGATGTAACAATTCTTAGAATGCAACTGAAAAGAAAAATAATTCTTTCTTTCATGCATAGACAAATGTAGTTAAGATTGTTTTAATCTAAATATGCCCAAGATATTTATTAACATTCTTTTTAAAAAGAAAGAAATGGTTCTAGTAAAGAATTATGCCTTTATTTGTTTTCTTGCTTTGGTATCATTCATGCAATAGTTTTTTATTAGAAAATGATGTTTTGAACCTATTGTTTTTGTTCAATAAATTGTATGGATGTACTTTTGTATTTTCTACTGAGATTGGTACATCACTTCCTTAGTAATTCAATTGTCTGTAGCCACCCACAACTGAGTGGGAAGTCATGGAAATTTAGATATAAACAATCTTTCACAGCTTCTTAGCTAATATCAGAAAGTTATGACATCCTTTTACTGACCATTTCTTATGAACACATTCTAGTAGAGCATAGATAATCATGCTTTTATATAACATCCAGGTGTTGTGAAGTAATTTAAATTGCTTGATTTTCCATTTCATTCTTTTATTCAATCCTCTGATTTCTAGAAGCTCCCATTTCTAGAATGCTATTGTGTTGAATCTTGCTGGCAATCTTCAACAAGAATGCTGAAAATACTAATATTATGTTCACTATATTATATTGGTTTCTTACACTTCTTTCTTACATTAGATTATGGTCCCCATTTGGAATTAATATGGAATTAAGTCTACAATTACTTCCCTTCTGGTTAGTTCTATCTTTAAGATATATTATGTCTAGAACAGGGGAGTCAAATTTGCGGCCTACGAGCCAGATGTGTCACATGCTGGCCACGCCTACTCCCATTTTAGTGAAGGAGAAAAAAGTTGTGCTTTGTCACATGACAATAGCGTGTTATCATGAGTTTGACACCACTGGTGTAGAACATGGTTTCTTTATCATACCTGAGCATGAATAAATCCATCTGGATTTATGAGCATGAATAAATCCATCTGGAGATGGGGACAGAATCCCAAAGAGACAAATGACATACTTATGTGTGATGATTGCACAAATGACATGACTCCTGAGAGAAGTACTGCACATAATTGTATTACTATGATTGCAACTTTGGTAATCATACTTAGTATGATTATTATTACTTTGGCAGCTTTGAAGACCACTGTATATAACATTTATTCCGACAATTCCTTTTTTGCATGCCTTCCTGATTTTTTTCTCTAACTCAAATCAGTAATTTGATCATATATAGAATTTTTTTTTATATAGAATTCTTTATTGGCCAAATGTGATTGGACACACAAGGAATTTGTGCAATATGTGCAATATATCTCTATATTTAAATTCAATTTCTGGCAAGACATCATCACTTCATTTATTTATTTGTTCTGTGGTTCTTACACATTCTCCCTGCCACAATATCTATGTCAACTCGCAAACACTATCTCTGGTGGCCCAGCATAAAGAAAGACATGGACAGTTATGACAATCTATTTCTTTCCACTGTTTCTCAAAGTTCTGCCATACAGCATTTGGGAATTTTTAGTACAGAAATAGTTCCATCCAAAGGCTTCGTTGATACTTACATTGCTGAAAGGTTCAGTATAGACAATTAAGAAGTGTCAATTTAAGAGTTTAGAATGGCAAGCATTTAGATTACCAATAAATTCCCTATTTGATATTATTCCTGATCTCTATGCCCACTTCCGTTAAAAGTTAAATATGGTAGCTATGTGGAGATGATTAAAAGATATTGATATTTAGTTAGTTAGTTAGTTAGTTAGTTAGTTAGTTAGTTAATTGAAATTATATAGCCACCCATCTTACTTGCATATGAGTAAAATTTTAGCTACCGTATTTTTCAGAATATAAGACACACTGGAGTATTAGTTTTTGCGGAGGAAAATAGTGAAAAAAAAACATTCCACCTACCAGGTATTCATTTGGCTAGTCCCTAGCCTGGTCAACTTCAACACATTAATTCGCTCACTAGTTGTGAGGTTGGGGCTGGTTGGGGCTGGTTGGGGCTAAAATAACAGCTTCTAAAGCACAGCTGACTGTCAGAAAAGGCAGCAATTAGAAAAGCAGGCAAAGCAGGGAAGATTGCTTCCCTTGTGTTGGGGCTAAAAAACAGCTTCAAAAGCACAGCTGATCTTCAGAGGGAACTCCAGTAACTAAAGCAGGCAAAGCGTGGAAGGGGTAAGAGAAAGCAGCAGCTATTCTGGGTAGCCATTTTGGGCACTGCATGGGGTTACATTGGGAGTATAAGATGCATCCAAATTTTCAGACTCTTTTAGCAGGGAAAAAGGTGTGTCTTATACTCCAAAAAATACGGTAACTTAAATTTAGTCAGTTTAAATAAACCTCTAGTCCTGACATGGGATCTCTGGAAATGAGATGGTGACGTGATGAAAATAGAAACATAAGAGCAGGGCTGGTCCAGACATCTTATGAGGATCATGTAGAAAAACTATCCCTTTCACTCCAAGGGATGAAAATGTTTATATTCTTGATACAATGCTGAGTTTCAGAAAAGGTCTTACTATAAATTGCCAGAAGATCAATGTGTTAAGGAGACTCTCACGTTTTCAATACTGATGGCAACTAAATGGCAATAAGTTTAAAGCAGTTCTAAAATACATGCATGGCATTTTTAAGCAATGACTTCCTGGTTTGCACAAATTAATTTGATCAAGGAAAGCATGCAAAGGAATAAAGTAATTCTTCTTCTTTTTTCTAGTATTGGTTGGTCATTTATTCCACCAGCTATAAAAAATTTTAACACCAAGATCACAATCATATTGATACATGGTTCACAAATTTGTCTGTATAAAATTTTTGTTCCCCTGGAAATCATGAAATTTTAAAGGGATCTGCACAATGTCTTGCTGTGTATTGAATATGATACTGTGTTTAGAGACAACATGTTTTCAGTCAAGGCGGTCACACTGATCTGCCACTTCAATTATTGATTTTTTTCCACTTCAATTTTGCAATATATATTTTAAACTCTGGGATACAATTCTTGCTACTGTTGTAGTTTCTCAGGGCAATTTTTAATTTCTTTGGGGAAAGAAATTAAAGGGAGATTAAACAGTATTTCATGGATCTGGAATAACAAAGTTTTGTATTTCATATCTGCCTTTACAAATTTATTAAGTAAAAAAAAATATATGCCTATCACAAAATGGCAATGTACAGCTCATTGGTAATATGGATAATTGCACACAATATGCTATTTCTTGCATAGAAAAACTCATACACAATTCCATGTCAAGATAAAAGTATATGGAAGCCAGAACAGCAGTATCTATTTATTGTTTACTTTTCAGTAAAAAATATTTCTTTTCAGTCAAGGGAAATGGTTTGTTTAATCTTACCTTCTTCTGGGACTTCTGTTTTCAACTTCTGAGTGCAGTACCAGCATCTGAGTTTCCAAATGGTCTTATCCAAGTGCTAACCAAGAACAGCACTGATTAGCTTCCAAACTCAACTAATATCAGCCAGGTATATTACCAACAAAATTTAGATTCTTTACCACCTGAATGACTGTTCATTATGTGCATGTTCAACCTGCTGAAAGGTAACAAATATTTGTACTTAAGAGTCATTGGGGCAACCCTAGTTAAAAATGTTATCATTTGATGATGTTGTTATTTCTAATTGTATGTTATGTGTACGTGCACATTGTATATGTGTGTGATTTGACTACAACTGAAATGAGATGAAACTGCATTAATTTAGGCAAGAGACTGGAGAGGGTTAACTTTACTGGTTACTGCCAACTTAGTATCTGCAGTAAATGCAGAAGAATATCTCTGTGTTCTACCTTCTATCTTAAAATATAATAAATAGGCTAAATAATTATATATGCAGCGCAAACAAATGGGCTGAAAAACTATAAATTTAAAACTTCAGAAACGATTGCAAATGTAGATGGATAGACAAATAGGAACAGACTTGGAGGAGGTACGTGGTACATTAGCAGGATATAAAAAATTAGAAGACTACTTATGTAAAAGCCAATTAAAGCTGGCAGTGCTAGAGGAAGAGGACGAGGAAGAAGAGGAAGGAGGAGGAGGAGGAGGAGGAGCAAGAAGAAGAAGAGGAGAGCAATTCAAGAATAATTCAGCATCACTATATTTGCCACACAAACTGTTATAATAACTCTTCATGATGTAATTCCATGTCAATAAGACTTTATCAAGACTGCAAAAAAAAATTGGTTTAAGGGGAGCCTCTTGGCAATTATGGCTTCTGTGTGCCTTGCCACAAATAAGCTCATTAAAACTTTGCTTGCATGATTTTCCCTCTGGTCTTGGTCAGACTGCAGTTTATTCATTTATTTGACCTCTCTACAGAAATATGAACTAGTCTTTTGATTAGAAAATGTAAATAAATAAATACATAGTGGTTAACAGAAATATACTATTTATTCTTGTTCTCTATTAGAGGCCTTTCTTAACTTAATACCTGTGACACAAACATGCCCTTCTAGCATCTGGTTTCAGGTAGGTGGCCATGATAGTGCCTTCACCTGATACCTAGGCCTACAAGTGAGACAGCCTTACGTTATCTACAGGTTTTTTTTTTAAAAAAAATACCTTTTATTTCTAAATTTATTGAATAATTAGTTTAGTATATAAACAATGGTTTCTATAAAGAGAAAAAAACTAACTGTGCAGTGCTAGAAGAAGTGATACATACAAATAATATGAATAAATACAAAACAGGAAGGTACCAGTTTCATAAAAACTCTGAAAGTTGTTCATAATCCCTCTCTATATATTAAATGATGATAAGATTACACCTGTTTTTACTAATATAATGGATATGATTGACCCAATATAGGTCATTCGCTTCTGAAAGTCCATTTTTCTAAATCTATCAGTAGTAAAACACTGCTTTTTATAACACAGCTGAGAAAGCTTTTTTAAAACAAATTTATTGTTTGTCAAGAAATTCCCAAAATTGTTCAATGATTAGTTTTGCTACCAAAATTAAATAGACAATTGGCTCTTTATTTTTAAGCTGATCCTGTGAATAGATGCAGCAAGGCTATTATTTATTCCAATTTGCCCAAGGTTACTTTCAAAGTTTATGATAGCTGTTATACCCTGTTACTTTGGGAGTCATTTAAGTGACTGCAGTGATCTGAAACAGAGAGAAAAGAGGCTGAATAAGGGACAGCAATGAAGACAGCAAATTCATGTTGATATAATTTTTGATATAGTTTTCTGCGACTCAAGGCTGGATAAAAAAAACAAACATTTTTTTCTAGTACATTTTAATTCAGTACTGAGTAAACAGTAGGTTGGATCAGCAAGTGGACCATATTTGAAGCTTTTGCATATGCCTATGAAACTGAGATGGTGCCATTGTAGTTAAAGTGCTAGATTAGAAATGAAATTCAAATTGAAATCACTGAGCAGCATGCAGACCTGAAGGTGGTTGATGTCTTGACAGACTCTTAACTTATTTTATACTTGTTTTTATCTGGTTCTTGTTATTGATGTGTTTCATTTTTAGATGTTTTTAGGCTTTTTTAACTATACACTGCCCACAGTCACTCTGTGAGATGGGCAGTATCTTAATTTTGACAAATAAATAAATGGTTTAGCCCAAGGAGGAAGGCCTTTAGGTCAATCACACTCTCATATCTTCTCCTGTCTCACAAATTGTGGAAAAATTGGAAATGGATATGTATGCTGTTCTAAGGCCCTTTGGGAGAAAAAAAGGGGTATGAACATAATACTAATACCTTTACTGGTTTTTAATGATTAAAAAGCTATAATTCAAACACATTTTCTTTTATTTTTGTGAGAGGACTCTGCATGATTCTAATGTAATGGTAGTAACATGGTTTTATTTCTGTATATTAGGTTCAAATTACTCTACAGCTTTACCTCTACGGCTTTACATTCAGAGCATAAAAAGCCAATGTGATGATATTTTATTACATATGTATGTCAGATTAAAGTGAAACTAAATTAAGACTACAGATTGTCAGGGAGAGCAGAAATTTTTATGTAGGTTATCTGGCTATCAGGCATGCAGTGACAAAATTCTGTGTTACTGCAATGTCCACAAGAAAAAAAATTGGTTACAGAATTACAGCTGTCAACTTGTGCCATTTTTGGGGAGACATCTCTAACCATTTTTGGAAAATTGTATTTACTCATATACTTATTGGCTCTCCACTCACATAAACTAGGAGTGACCCTAACTGTTTGAGAACATGCATTTTCCTAACAGGGATGTTATTATCCACTATTAATGTCAGTACTATTTTTTAATATATTGTAAACAGTGATGTCTATTGCTGGTCTATGAATGTAATAAAGTTATATTCTATTATAAGACTACAGAAGACTTTGAGGAAGACATGTTGGGTAAAGGTCTATACTCTGGAGCAACTGACTGAGGAAAGCATTAAGTTCTACATACCATGAAATAGTGATGATGTTTCAAACAGGAAGCAGCACCCAAAATCTTGGAACAAGAAATTTGATCAGAGATAATATCAGCCAAAGTTATTGTCCTTATTATAGTTAGAAACATCAGGGAAGAGTTGGATTATATACCATCTGCAGAGAATCAATTCTTGGGAAATTTTGTACACATTGAGATACTTAAAAATGAAAGTTTTCCGATGAAGAAATATAAATCTTCAGTATAACAAGATGTACACACACACACACACACATATTTATATAGCAATGTCAACACAACGTTCAATTATGTATTTTTGTTTATTTTAGTTACATGAATTGATACAAAGTATCAATTCATTGTTTGCCTTCTGAATCCACTTGTCAAGCAAAAGGATGTCAAAATCTGATCCTGCCTAGAGTAGCTCTATAGGAAGATAAGCAGCAAATAAATTTAACAAATAAATAAATGAAATCTGATACAGGTGAACTTGTGTAATGTCAGCATCATGGAAATTTGGGGGAAGTCAATTAGTTCCAATGATGAATCGTTGCCTGAAAATCTCTAAAGATTGCATTTTTATTACCAAAAATAATTTGTCATTTTTTTATTATTCTCATTCAGTACGATTAAAAATAGTTCACAACATTTTGAAGGGTAAAAAGAAGACATTGCAGTAAAATTTCCATGGAATTTTCATAGTTAACTGGGGAAGCTTCTATTGCATTAGTAACAGTGGTGGGTTGCCCTCGGTTCGGTCCAGTTCGCGTGAATAGGTAGCGGTGACGCTGTGACATCACTGAACCGGTTCTACGCGTTCCGGATGGCGCCCCCCCGCACCCGCACTTACCGTTCCGTGCACAGATTGCACGGAGCGCACTTGCGCACATGCGCAGGAAACCTTTTTTGACTTTTTTTGTCAAAAAAAGCTTCTGCGCATGCGCAGGAGTGCCCGTCCAGTGCGTGCACACGCAAAGCGCAAGCGCGCGCCGGATGCACGCGCCGTGTACCCCGACCACACGCAAAGCACGTGCACCTTTAGAACCAGTAGGAAAGTAAGTAGAACCCACCCCTGCTTAGTAATAACTAGTAATTAAAACAACAACAACCCTAAACTGACTCATTGCTGAAATGACAGTTGAGTGAGGTCTACATTTGAGTGGGCCATCAGTGAAATTCTTAAGAAAAATGTTCCATATATAGACAATATCACAACCACAAGTTGAACAGGTGATCTTTTGTTTTGTCTGGGAAGGACTTTCTGACTGTCCTTTTTCCTATGTCACTGACCTTCCCAGCATGGCAGACTTCCTGTCTGTTCTCTGTGGCCATCTCTCTTTTCTTTTGCAATGACCTTCCCAGCATGGCTCACTTTCTGTCCATTATTGATAGCCAGCCATCCTTTCCTACCATAGCACATTGAGTACCAAACAAGCAATGAATACCAGGTCAACATTTTCACATCAAAGTAGGTTGAGTACCAAATCTGACAAGTTTTAAAGCAGTCAAATACTAAGGTACCACTATATTTGTATTCTTTCTAAGTCCTCATCTAGGAAGAGTTCTTGATCTGGGATGCACAAATTTGGATGACTACTGCATGGTAGCAAAAAGAAAGAGAAAACTCTAAATCTCTGCCACCATCTAGTGGGTCTATGGCTTTTTTACAGCCCTGATCTGGTAGCCCTAAACCTGGACTCTAGAAAGTAACTCAGGAGGCCTTAGCCTATTTATTGTGAGTGACTTTTCCATTCAACTTCTTCTTCATTCCTGCAAGCTGGCTCACTTTTCTAATATTTCTACACCCTAGAATGAAGGTCAAGCAGTGAAAGGTAGTCCAAAACAGCCATTGAGGCATTTGATAATGAGAAGGCATAACAAGATTCCTATGCCATCTTCCTTTCATGGAGGGAGGTTGTTTTAATTATTTCTGCCACCTGGTGGATTAAAGTTTGGACTATAGCCTTTGATGGGAAAGCTTTTCCAGCCAAGGAAAGTATATAGAAAATCCAGGATTTCTTTTATTTAGTTTTAATAATCTATAGACACACTAAGGTATATATTGATGATAACAATGATACAACTGATTTGCAATTTTGTTCATATCTAAAATATGTATGCATCAAATCCCATTATATACAATATAAATATATCTAACAATCCCATTCAGGTTTAACAGACATTCTGCTTTAATGGACACACCTTTCTCCATTAATCTGTTAATTCAAAGATTCACAGTTTCAAATTACATGTTCATATATGCATATGCATGCACATAAACAATTGGAATTATATTTTAAATTGCTCCAGAGAACGCTTGATATATGGAGTTTAACTTTCCTTTTTTTTGTAAAAATTTTATTGAAGTTTACAAGCATAAAAATAAAAAAATACAAACTACAGAAAACAATAAAAATAAAGTAAAGAAAAAAAATACAAAAATATTTTTAAAAAATGAAAAGAAGCTATATAAAAAATGACTCCTCCTATAAACTATTTCAGTAAATTAACACCTTGTCTAGCATTTCAATAATAAAAATATCTCATTCCTTATCAATAATCAAATTACAAAAAAAAAAGAAAATCAGTCCTAATCAGCAAAAGGTTATTAAGGGCTGTCAGAAATCATAACATATTTTAGCTTTAATCAAATATATCTATATTTAATCCAATATATTGCTTTCTCTAAAAAATAAAGCAAAATATTTTTTCCACACCAATCTTTAAAGTCTTATCATTCAATCCTAGTCAAAAAGAAATCCCAATGATATCTACCAGAAACCACAACGTATTTATGAAATAAATTCATTTTATAAATATTTTGTTTTCTTTTAAAAAGCTTGATCTTTAATCAATCAAATAATGCCTCACAAGTTAATATCTTATCATTTTCTCTTTGCCGCCTTGAAGAAACAACTTCAATAATATCTCTTTTCCTTCTCTCAGGAACAACTTCATTAGTTTAACACCTTTCTTTTGTAAATCCAAGATGAGAGGGCTTTCCAAGTTGTTCTTTATTCTTTGTTTGGTACCTTTAATTATTAAGACATCAGCTGGTTTCATTTGTAAATCCATTTAAGCATCTTTTTCTATATCATGTTTACATCCTGACATTTTAAAATACATTTTCAAATCTTCAACATCTTTTTTCATATTACTTTTGTAAACCAGCATTTTTTTTAAAAAAAGAATCCAAATTCACATTTACATCAGACTCAATATCTGTTTATCTAATTAATATCTGTTGTTCTTCTATACCCTCCATTATAGTATCACACAATCTTGTAAGTAATTTCTGAGGACATAGTTCCCAAACAAGCTTTTCTTCTTTAGTCAAATAGTATTGACCATTGTATTAATGGGTCATTTCTCTTTTAATCATATTTGTTTGTTCTCTCTTGTTCTCTTTACCTTTTATCTTTTGCTTATTTTCAAGTTCAAAAAAAATTCCCATAGGAGATTTACGTACAGTTAATTTCAAAGTGATTATATATTTTTTGTAAAAATTTTAACACCTTACAGGTATATCCTTTCAAGTTCATCTAATCCTTAATTTTCCAAAATCAACAGTCTGGTCTCCCTTTTGCTGTTTTCCAAAGATTAAAGCTTTCCTTGTTAATCCTTAAACGAACTTTTATCCGGGTAAAAGGTGAATCTCCTGTTGTAATATAGCTTGTTTTGCCGAAGGTTCTTAATATCTAGAAACTCATTAACAAGCAATTTCTTAGTTGAAAAGTAGATAGAAGTGCAGACAATCCCAGAATTCCTTTGAACCACAACTTACTGGATGTTTCCTGCCCCAGCTCCCAGAGCTCACAACCCAGCTGAAAATTGCAATTTTATGGTTTATTTATTTATTTATTTATTTATTTATTTATTTATCTATCTATCTATCTATCTATCTATCTATCTATTTATCTATTTTATTTGTCAAACATGTACAAGATAACAAGTATAGGTATGAACATAAACATAAACCAAGGAAGCAAATACAAATAACAGTAAGGGGACAGGGGACAGTAAGACAGGGACGGTAGACCTACTGGTGCGCTTATGCACTCTCCCTTTACGGAGCTCTTAAAAATGGAATGAGGTCAACAGTAAACAGTTTAAGGTTGAAAATGTGAGGTTTTGAGCCTGTAACAATAGAATTGGGTAGAGCATTCCAGGCATTGATCATTCTGTTGCTGAAATCGTATTTCCTGCAATCGAGTTTGCAGCAATTTACCTTGAGTTTGTATCAACTGTTTGCCCGTGAACTATTGGGGTTGAAACTGAAGAAGTCGGTGACAGGCAAGATGTTGTAGCAGACAATTTTGTTAAATTGGACCACAGGAGGTGCAATTCCAGATTGTCCAAGCCCAAAATTTTAAGCTTGGTGGCATAGGGAATTCTATTATGAGTAGAGGAGTGGAGTACTCTTCTTGTGAAATACCTCTGAACCCCCTCAATCACGTTAATGTCTGAAATACAGTGTTGATTCCAGGCGGATGAACTGTATTCAAGAATTGGTCTGGCAAAGGTTTTGTATGCCTTAGTTTATTTATTTATTTTATTTATTTATTTATTAATTGCATTTATATGCCGCCCCCTCTCCCGAAGGACTCGGGGCGGCTCACAAGTTAAATATACAATAATTTAGCAATACATTACTGGAGAAGAAACTTTGCAAAATAGGTTAACAACTCTTAGTGCCTTTTTGGCAATGCTGTTACAATGAGCTCTGGGGCTTAGATCATTTGAGATGAGTACTCCTAAGTTCTTGACAGAGTGAGGGTCATCTACAAAATCGTTTCTGCCCAGCTTGTATTTGGTGTTCTGAAACTCTCTTCACAGGAAGGTTGTGACTAGAACAAACTGTGGTGATAGATGTCCTTTCCTTGATTTAGAAAAGAGTTTTGAGTAGTCAATACATCATCTTCTCTTTTTGCCATGGTGGTCTGCAATGGTCTTTCAGAGTCCTCTTCATCATTCACCTTCCACCATTGCTCAGAATCACATAAACCACAAGATGGATTCAAAGAAATTTGCTAAATAAAAAATAAATTGCTTTCCAGGAAATCCTTAGATTTAATTTTCCAGTCATAGCTCAACTTACTCTTTATTGTTTCACCCTTTAATTGTTTCTTGGACCATTTTTTCACTTTCTTCTTCTGTTATTGCCAGGCATGGCTTTTTTTCCTTTTCATCTCTTATCAGAATATTGCATTTCAAGGATTATTCCAAGTATTAAGTTATAGTTTGTGTTTGGTCTGAGGGGGGTGAGGTGGAGATGCCCAAAAAATGTCCACTCAACATATTTCATATTGTACCATATTACCTTTTTAACCTAAATTGATGCTACTGGAGGGAACAATTGGTTCCAACAATGATAAATGGTTTTCATCCTTACAGAAGAAATGTATAACGTGTATCCTTGGGGCTTCAAACAGTCTTCCTTTTTCTATTTTGTTACAATTCTCTTTTAAAAATTACTATAAATTCCAATTTATAACGTTCTGAAACACAGAATGGAAAACTGAATTAGCTAAGCTTGAATAACCCATTCAAGCATTATAGGTCTTTTACAATGTTATGAAAACATCTCATGGAATCTTTGTATTTAATGGGATGCTGTTGAATATCCAAGTGAATTAAATTAAGACAAATGTAGATTTTGCCATAGCTCTACCAGATTAACCAAATCTTATATCCTTTTAGGACTGTGACTCAAAGGCCCAAAATAACTCTAGACCGTGGGTATCAAACTTGATCACGTCACGTGATGTATTGTGATGTATCATGACTCTTTTTGCCAGGGTGGGCATGGCCTGCGTATCTGGCCCATGGGCCACCAGTTTGAGCACCTTGTTCTAGATTCAAATCAGGTTCCTATCTTTGCTTATGTTCTGCTCTTTGGCTACATTGAGAAACATTATTTTGTTCCCTTGCCCCAAAATGTTCTTAACACTATTAAACAGTCCCAGAAAAAGATGTAACTAACAGAAGGATAAAATATAGGAATGTTAGTTTTGCTGTCTCTATGATTGGCAGCCTTAGTATACTTACTTAGTATACTTACTTATACTTAGTATACTTACCTGACAATAAAGTATAAAAGTAGGAGACTTCCGGGTGGAGCCGCGCCGGAGACAGCTGATAGCTGTCAGCGCGCTGTCCTGTAATCGGAGAAATCGGCTTT
>JANHFM010007061.1:35489-47238 GCA_032468115.1 Grayia smithii
AGAGAGAGAGAGAGAGAAAGAAAGAAAGAAAGAAAGAAAGAAAGAAAGAAAGAAAGAAAGAAAGAAAGAAAGAAAGGTCAATTTTTAAATAAGGCTCAATCCATGGTTACTTCATGGAACTGTGCATGGAATTTCCTTGGCAGCAGCACAGTGGGTTGTCATTGCCTTCTTCTGGGCACTGTTTTAAATAAACAATTCATTTGAGCAATATATGTAGCAAAACACATGATACAAAAGCTCCCATTTTAAGTTCCTGGTGCTTTCTCTCCTCCTTTTGCAATAGAACAACTTTCCTCTCTTTGATTATTTTGCTCCATCCTCAGCCTCCCTGTCCATGTATAGGCTTTGAAAAGGATATCACACAAAAGATAAAATGCAGCCGAGTCTTTTATGGTGTGGGAACTCCAGCTGGCCATTAAATAGCATGGCTTCATGCATATTCATTGATGAAAATTATTTATGAAGCAAATCAGGAGATGTTTTTGAGAAAACCAAATCATTTCAATTTATAGTTAATTAATACAAATTGCCTCCTCAGGCCTTGGATCAGGTCACAAAATTCTTTATGTCAGGTTTTCTTTCTCTAGCCACCCCTAAATTATTTATTTTAAAATAGGCAAATCAATACATGTTAGAAAGGCTTAACAAATAATTTTTTAAATTTACACTGCATATTTTCTGGATTGCAACAGTATTCACATATCTAATTCTCAGGATAACCATACAGAACGCTTTAAGTTGTTGGCAGAAGAATGTTCATGATAGGTATTATTATGAGAGAAATTGAGCAATCCTGCTTTACTGTTCATCTAATTAATCTACTGTGGTGGGTACTATTTTTCAAATCCTTTCTGTTCTTGAGAACTATTTACCACCCTGTTGCTTGCTGCCAATTTTCAAGCTCTTAGTACTTCTGCACTAGCTGTAGTTAACACAAATAAAATAAAATCATTATAAAGAATTTCGGGGTTGGATGTCTACAAAAATTACAAATATGAATAATCTGTTATGTTACTTCTGAAATAGTTTAGTAAAAAAAAAATATTGAAAGGATGATGGTTTGGAATGGCTACACAATATATGAATGAAAATGTCTTCCTCCTGGCATCCAATATGGGGATTGCTATTATAATTAGTGTTTCCCTGTGTCACTGGTAAGCTGCAAAAAAGTCATTCTTTATTTCAACAAAAAGATTTTGAACAGGGATGTCGTTAAAAACTTTACCTAAAACAAATTAGTTTTAGATGAAATGACATTATCTAATCCTGGTATAAATGTGATTGATGTATCCAAACAAAAGTTGGATGGCCATGTTTCGGGAATACTTTACTTTGGATTCTGGAACTGAGCAGATTTGGTGACCTATAGCCTCTTCTATATCTATGATTCTACAATTCAGAAACTAATAACTTATGTAGAAAAATAAAAATTACCTAGAAAAATTTCAATGGAAATTTGCATTCAAAGTTTTTATAATAGGAACCTATTTATACAAGAAGTAGCAACCCTCACTTTTCACTGGATGGGGAACATAAAGCGGATGTGGATGTAGCCAGTCAGTACCACAGCAAGACATTTTATTGTACAATTAACAGTGCTGGTATTAAATATGGAAATGAAGAGGGAAACCTGAAGCTAACATGCACGCCATGTCAGGAGTCCAGACTGGCTCCACTCAATACTTCCACATGGGAATGAGAGATCCCGAAATCACCTTGGGCAAAGGTGCAAATCGATTTTGCAGGGCCGGTGCAGGGTCAAACATTCTTAATAGTAGTGGATGCATATTTGAAATGGTTAGAGGTATTTAATATGTCCACCACCACAACCAACACGGTCATAAGGGTATTGAGAAGGCTGTTTGCCACACATGATCTGCCGGATATACTAGTTTCGGATAACGGACCCCAATTCACAGCATCCCAGTTTGAAATATTCTTGGTTGAATATGGGATCCACCATGCATTGTCAGCGCCGTTCAATCCAGCTACCAATGGGCAAGCTGAAAGGATGATTAGATCAACCAAAGAGGCTCTAGGAAAAATGGGACTGGGGGATATTCAAACTAGAATTGATAAGTTCCTATTAATACAGCAAATTACTTCTAGTGCCACCACTTACCGGAGCCCAGCTGAGTTACTGATGGGCTGAAAACTCATATCCCAATTATATAGGCTACACCCAAATTACAATGCTGAGGCGCCCTCAGACATGACCAGTCAGCACTGGTCATTCAGCATAGGGGACCTGGTATATGCCCACAATTATACTGGAGGCACGACCTGGGTCCCTGCATGGATAATCACAGTTACGGGTCCCAAATCCTACAGAGTAGAATTAGAAGATGGGAAGATATGGAGAAGGCATAGACCAACTCTGGGGAAGGTTGGGATACTCGGTACTAAGAAAACCAGAGGTAGAGCCAGCCCTAACAACAAAAAATCCTACTAGCACAGAACAAAATGCACCTGACCAAGCTAGCCTGCACTCAAGCCTGAGTTCTCAATGTAGACATGCACCTGAAGAACCAGGAGTCCAGCGAAGAGTTCTCGGAGGCCTGGCACTTGAGGCCAGCCACACCCCAAAGAGACTTCCAAGCAGTTCCATTGGCTGACTTCAGAGCAGCATCAGGCCCAACTGGCCAGGCTGCCACCACTGAAGCAACTGAGCTGTGCAGATCTGGTTGCACCCACTGTAGCCCCACCTACCTGCATGTCTATGTCAAATAACAACATTGATTGGGTAAAGCTCTTTCCAAGATGGGAGGGGTGTTAAATATAGAAATGAGGAGGGAAAGCTGAAGCTATGGTTTTCCTCTGGTCTATCTGAATAGTGGAGGACCAGAAGTTTAAATTGATTGGCTCCCGTGATTTGGAGGAAAATTCAAGGGAGCCGAGTGGCTGAGCTGTCAGACAGTTTCCCTTTAAAGGGAGCTGCTGAATGTCTCAGTCTTTGTCTGTTACTGAACAAGCCTGAAATAAACAAGTTGTTATCGAGCTGGAAGTCCTGTCTCATTCTTGATCCACACTTAACAGATAGAAAAAAAGGCCTGCACATATTAAACTCAGGTTTAATATCCTCACTTCATGAGAAATTCATCTCAGAAAGGGAAGAAAGGAAGGACTAAGTTGCTTTATCTTTAAATATCAGGTAAATGAGATTTTTGTTTTTCAAAAGAGAGAACTGCAGAATAGTCTAGAATTGCTGGTCTAACTGAATAGTTTCTCTGAAAAGATTGCTCCTGGGAACTGTGTTTTGCTTTCCCTATCCCCAAAATCATTGCCTCAAATGCTTAAGGCCAACACTAGAATATGTATAATAGCCACGGATGTGCAATCAGCCTAGATCTGATTGAGTTGCCCTTTATACTAAATTGGAAACTGCTGGGAATGAGACAAGCAATGCCATCCAATTGGATATACCCAGTTTGTTGTAATCGCTCCACATACAACAATCATTTTAGATGGCAAGAAAAGGTAACAGCTGCCATATCACCTTTAATGTAGAAGGAGAGAGCCTAAAATCAAGAATGCAGACTATCCTTTGTTCTATCCCTGAAATGTATTTCATTATTTTGGTTGCTTTCTACACCATAAATTATCCCCCGGGAAAATGTTGAACTGGTTTACAAGACTGTAACAAGAATACATAATAAATTTCTTGGTCTTCGGAGTCTATTTTATCACCAGTTAAATGCACAGTGACGTCCACTGTGATGACTATTGTACAGAACAGGCTTGGAGACTCTGAAATTTTGTTCCCATTCTGGCCCAACTTCCAAGCTTGCCCATATATCCACTTTAGCTCATTATGACCTAAGTGTCTCTGATATAGTACACCCAGGATAGTTGTTAGGGCTATATCTACTGCATAGATCAAGTGAACACATTGAACAAACAGATGGCGCTTGGATAAATCAAGGTGTTTTCTTTTTATACTTGATAGGTGAGCTGACAGTGCCATGATAGAAGGCACAAAAATAGCAACTGCCATTTGTTCTCAAAACTGTTCTGAGCAATTCTTCTTCTAACACACTGAAGGAAAATAAAATCCTTTCTTTGTTCATTTGCAGTGGATTTATGAAAGTGGTTTTCCTATTTGCTGCTATTGATATCAGACAAAGCAGCCTCTTGTGGCTCCTAGGCAAATTGTTTGTTTATTTGTTTAATATTTGAGAGATTGTTTTTACACAATGTTCAAATATTTAGAATGGATTTCAGAATTGTCAGAATGTGATATTTAATTATAAAAACATATTTGAATCAATTATTTTGAAAAAGAAACTGTACTGATGCTTAATCTTTTTTCTTGAAAAAAAAATCTCCTTGATATATGTGAATGTGTGAATATCATATGTACTAACAGTAAATTCCACGCTTGTATAACACAAATAACATCATTATTGGTGGGAAGGGGGGGAGGGAATCTCAGGCTGTGAAAGTGAGAAGTAAATTATGGCTGCATAATGTTGAGTGATGGCAAACAGGTAATGGCACAAGTAGGGAATGTGGTGGAATACCATGATTCTGGAAAAGGAAAAGGATGTTCTGTTAGCTTGCTGAATTCAAAAAATGACAGAGCATTCTAAACTGCAGCATTTTGTTCTTCAAAATGTTGTATTTTGAATGTTTGAAATGTTGTAAGGTAAAGTTGTATTCTTTACCAATAGCACAATTAATGAAAGAGAAACCAGGATTGCAGATGCCCCTGACATAAGTAAGCCAGAAGCAAACTCAGGGCAGAACGCCATCCAGACTGTTCTCTTTCAGGTCCAGCCAGGATTACAGCTAGGGTCACAGAAGGAAAAGGCTTCCTTCATGGGCCGCCGGTGACTTGGGTGCCTGGCAAGTACTCCCTCCTCCCTGCCCCCTCCAAAGCAAACAAGGATGTCTTTGTTTGTCTTTCAAAACCAGTCACACAAGCTGCTGTGATTGCATCAGGGAGCACTCTCTGTATCATTCGGTGTACCTGGCTTTGAAGTGCCTTGGCCACAGGGGCAGCTGGCTTTGATCCTTCTCCAGGACATAGAAGTGGGCGGAGAGCTGATAGCATCTCCTCTGCCTTGGGTACATTTGGGGCCCTGCATCCCAGGAGCAGCAGCAGCAGCAACAGCACCCATTCCTGCCGGTCGAGTCTGGGACAAATCAAGCTTGGACAGGAGCTCATCACCAGGCTTGGACACTTGTGGCCCAACTGCAGCCAGAAAACAGCTCCCCACCTGGCAGGTCTCTTTCTCTGGCCCCCAGTCCCAGCCAAGATGGGAAGGAAGAAGCGGACTTCCAGCCCAGAGTTCCAGCCTGTGGGAAGTGCAGGGAATCTTCCTTGAGAGGGGTGTGTGTGTGTGTGTGTGTGTGTGTGTGTGTGTGTGTGTAATCCGGAGTACTTTGCTCTCCAGCTCAGATGACTCCAGACTTCCAGAATAGCTGCTGAACCAATGAACCAAGAATGGTCCTTCTCCCTGCAAGTAAGGATCATTGGCCACAAAGTGCTTTGGACTCAGTTTGGTAAGGGTGTCAAAATGACATAGCCATTTGTTTTCAAGATGGTGCAGCTGAAGCAGACCTGTACAGCGACCGCTCTTGTAGGGAGATGCTGGCGTCAAGATTTGTAATCCCACACTTTGTGAAGCAGCTCCTCTGGACCAGACCCAAAGAACTAAATGGAAATAAGTACTTAAACACAAACTGCAGAATTACTGAAAAGCCACAGACTGAACTATGAGCAAGCTTTTCTAGTAGGACAATCTACTTAGAAGCCTTTGAGCTTTAAGCTTTGCATCACTGACATGTTTCCATTCTTCGAAGTTTAAAAGGAGGAGTATTTGAGCTAAGCACAAGGCTATTCACATTCAGCCCGATATGTTCTGCACTCGTTCCTCACATCGGAGGCCTTACAAATTCCATTCTGCCTGCTCGGGAGTTCAAGGACGCCCCCTTCCGATCTCCTGGCAGAGACGGCTACTGAAAAATGGGGAAGACCAGCGGCAAGTGGAGTTGCAATGGTGTCTGCATGGGGAAGAAGGCAAAAATTACCTCCAAATGCCCGACTAGAACAAGTAAACCTCTCAGCTACTTAAGGCAGATGAGGGCGGTGAGGCAAGAGGGCCTTTACTCTCTCCAACATGGACCCAGATCATGGCAGCCGTTTGCTGTTGCTGCTCTGACTTCCCTACACTGGCTGAAAGGAGCCTGAGCCAGCCCTGAGCCACAGTTTCGCTGCTCCCGGCTCCATTCCTCCCTTCCATCTGCCAAGGGAGCTTCAAACAGGCAGAAACTGGGCAATCTCCCTCCCTGTAGATCAATTCACAGCACACGCACCTCTCTTACCCCTCCAGAACCACCCCCAGCAGGGGGATGGAGCACCCAATGGCCAGGCTTTGCTGTTCCACCCATGACTTGCTTTTCGTACCTTCTGAATCAAACTAACTGCCCGTTGTCCAAATCAAACTTTTACTGAAATTCACGCATGAGATGAAGCTTTGATTAAAAACCTAAAAAAGAACTGCTGGACTGCCAAAATCTTGGCCCTCAAAATCAGTTCTTCTCCAACAAAGAATCACAAGCCAGTGTCACTCGTGGAAGCCAACCACAGTCTAGGGCCACGCTTGGCTCACTGGGAACGTCTCACTCTTGTTCTAAGGAACAGCACTGTCTGGATGTTAAAAGAAGGAGCCAAGGCACGAGGGAGCCAAAGTGCCCCAGCCAAAGAAGCTCAGTACCAGATGCCTGGATGATGCCAGCAAGTGGGGAGGTCGGGTTGGGCCAACAATCCTGAAGACCAGGAGAAAGTACACTGACAGGCCAAGCCATCCCTTGCACCACAAGAGACCCTGCCACCTCTCCCAGCAAAGCCCTGGGGTTTAAACATCATCAAAAATCAGTGCAGAAGCCAGATCTTCCCCAGAGACCTGCACCCACCAGAAGAGGAGGCTAGGAGGCCGACTCCTGGAGGCGCCCATGCTGCTTCGTTCGCAGGAGCCTTGCCCCCTCCCACCAATGGACTTCCCTGCCAGTTCAGACACAAGAAGAGAGGGAGCCGGAGGAAGGAAGCCATGGCTGGCTGTGCTGCTTTGGGGCGGCAGTGTCTGGCTCAGTCTTCCCATCGCGTTAGCCAGGGCCAAGGGTGGAGGCAGCTGGGAGTCCAGTTCAGTCCAGATTTTCCCCTTATCCACCTCTGACTACACTTCAAAGCAGGAGTATTTTTGTACAGCCCAGCCAGGAGCGCAATGGGCCAGCTGCTTGCAAAGCACAGGAGGAGTTAACCCTTTGAACGCAGGCATCTTCCACCACTGCCAACACTGGCTAGGGAGAAGGAAAAGCGGAAGACAGCTGGGGAGCCTCCAAAGAGCCACCCTTGGTGTGGCTGAAAAGCCAAGCTGACTGCCCACACTCTCACCGGGCTCAGACAGCTTGGTGTGGTGCTTAAGGAATTCCGCTTGGTGACTAAGGCGAGACTCGGATCCTGCAGAAACCCTCTAAATAGCCAGGTTGACTAGAGGTCCAGAGAAAGCACCCGCTCCAAGAACACTGTGTGAGTCCTGTGCCCGAGCCCTTTGGCTGTGCTTGTGTTGCCCACCTCACCATCTGATGGGTGGGTGGTGAAGGTTCTGGAACCCACAGAGCAAGCCAGGAGAGCCTTTGTGTCTAATCTTGAGGCTGTGGGGACAAGTCCTTCCAGTCCAAAGCCAAAGGGGTGCCCCACGCTAACTTGCACCGTGGAAGGCAGAGAGAACACAAGCAAGAGGCTGGGCAGGATTCCTCCTCGACAAGGGGAGGCCACATTTTCTTTCGCTAGAAGGCCAAGTGGCACTGGTGATCCAGAGGAAGCCCAAGGATCATATACTATGATCTCATCAGCCCCCACATATGCAGCCCTATCCCAGCCCCCTGGCAACACGTCAAGGATCAGGCTGACGGCAGAAGATCACCCAGGAATTAGCTCATTAGTAAGAAGATGCCTTCCTGGAAAACAGAAGCGGGCAGTGCAGGGAGCAAAACTAAGGGCAAAAGCTGGTACCAGAAGAACACCTCTCAACAGGTTCTTTCCTTCCTTGGCTTAAGGAAGAGCTGAGAGGGCTCATTTTCTACCAACTATCTCTGTACTCAAAAATTCCTTGTCCTGCATTCTGGGGCCATGGAGAACAGGGATCATCTCCTTCAATGTAACATCCTTTCGGCCTTTTGAAGCGCTCTGCATTTTCCCCTCCGTCTTCCCTTCCAAGGCTAAGCATGGCCAGCTCCTTCAGTCTCCCTTCACAGGACTAATTCTAATCTCCTAGTCTTCTTCTCTGCCTTTCCCTGAACTGGGGGCAGTTTGTCCAATTCTTTTTACAACAGGACCTCCAGAACTTGAAGTCTGGTCTAATCAAAGCAGAAACTATTGTTATTGCTATTATTATTAAAATGATTTACTCCCACCTCAATTTCGGGGAAATCTAGCTGATTTTAGAGACATTAAAATTTAAAAGTAATAAGCAATATTAGACTGCAAAAATAATAACCAAAATCTATCAATTAGTATAGGTACAGTTGTTTCTACGGCTAGTATTACTTTGCATTATCTGGAAACTAAAGATTCTTGCTGTTATGGCTACACAATTGTTAAAAACTCAAATAGTCCCAATCCAGAATATGCCTGTCCCCAGTGCACTGGTAAAATCACTTGGCCTCAGAATTTGCAAATCTGTTCACACCATTAGGGAAACAGATTCCACACCCATGCCCTCAGGGCTCGGCTTAATTAAGAGTTTTGTGCAGCTCATGGACCAGATACTCACCCTTGTGAAAGGGGCAACACTCCCCTCCTCCCCTGCCCGCTACTGAAGGGAATGAAAATGCCCTTGAGCTCTCCTGGGAGGTTCACATCCATCAGATGGCCAAAAGTGGCTGTGAGGTAAGGTTCGGGCATCAAGTATACCACCACTGTGGGCACAGACTTCCCAGCACCCCTGTGCAAGTTTCTCAGGATGCTTAGTACCTCATAAGCAAACCCTTCATTTTAACAAGTCTTACTCAGCTGCCCCCCCCCACCCCCCCAATGTGTGGAATAACAGTGCATACAGCACCATCTTCAAAGATTCAAGGTAAAGAATTTTAGAAATCCCTGCCTTTGGACACAATCCCAGACAAGGTGTTCTGCAATTACAGCTGCTCCACAATGTGTGCTCTGGACCTTCCAGCCAAGATGCTACTACAGTAGGTCTGCCTCACCGCTACTGTACAGCCGGTTCTCTTACTAGGCATTGCCCACCCGTCTCACTTGTGGAATCAGCACAGGCCACAATGAGAACCTCATGCCGCTACTGTGACAGAATATCTCACTCCACGTAGCCACACAAGAACTTGAAGAGCCTGAGGTGCTCGGTCATCAGGACCAATGGAAATAGTGACAAGAAGCCAGGAGGAGGAACCACCTGGGCACTTTCCCTCTTCCCAGAAGTCGGGCAGAGACTTTTTCATTCTCTCCTGCTCTGCAAAGCCCCCCACTTCAATCTTGGAGTTGTACTATTAGCCACCCGCTTTGGCACTCCAGATGATCAGAGCTCTGAGATTGCTCTGTACATCAGTAGTACTGACCAAAAACATAATTTATGTAGGGAATGAAAAAGACACTAGGATACCTGACCCACAGTTAAAAAGTTGGAAGGACTACAGAGTCTGTGTTACACTGGGTTGTTTCTATGATTTCCTGAGCCACAAATCCTGGCTTACAAACAGCAATGGTTGAATTCATCCAATGTACTAAGCCAAAGACAAACCAACAACATTTGGGCTTAGCTAAAGGGAACTCTAAAGCATGTGCCTAGCCATGTTTCAACGCTCCTATTCCATGACAACAAGCTAATGGAAAGCTGAAATTAATTTTTCTCCACATCTGACCTCACAGCTGTTGGGGAAAAGAGATGGATGACTTCCCAATTCAAGCCACCCTTAAGCCTCTAAGAGCAGAAAAAGGCAGAGAAATGTGCCCCCTCTCCTTCCTCACCCCAGAGGGGGTCTCTTCCCTGGCACCTCAGTTAGAGCAGCCAGGACTTCTGCTGTGCTGCCAGCCACCTTCCTTGTATTGATGCCTTTAGGGGGGCAGCCTCCATCTCCTGGGCTGCCTCAGTAGCAGATAGGCCTAGTCTGCAGCCCTCTGCCCTCACAGCAGGCCTTAGTTAGTCCCAACATTCGCCTTGCAACTGATGCAGCCTCAAGGAAACTCCAGAAACATCAGCTTCGGGAAGGGAACGCACAGCCCCTTCCTTAACCAAGTCCAAAGCTCTAGCCCCTGGCGGGAAAAACAAGGGGCCTTCTGAAAAATCCAGGACTAGATCCAGGCAGCCATGTTACTGCAAGTCAGAGGGCCTGCTCTCAGGCCTTAGTACCCCACTGTATTCAAACACAGCCATGTTTGCACTTGCAGAGGATATATAGTTTTGAGAAAGCCTTTTGCCTTATTTTCATTCCTGCCTCTGCTTCCATTTTCCACAGTGCCCAAAATAAACAGCATATCCACAAAGGCTTCAAGATGAAAAAACAACTTCAGTTACAGTATAAAGAAGTACAGGCTGGAGTGATCTGAGGCTGCCTATAAATATTCAAGATCAAAGCTGGTCCTGTTAAATTAAAAATGCTGTCACACAGATAGGAACTAGCCTCTAGCACTACCGGCTTCAACATGTGAGCCTCTGATCTGAGGCAGAGTGAAGGGGGGAAGGGAGCTGAGCACCCCGAGAAGCTGCATTCACCATAAGCAGAGGAGGAGGAGGAACTGAAAAAGGTTCACCAGTAGCAGACGAGTTTTAATAAGGCGATTACACATTTTTCATGCAAATTGTTAGAATTTAACCGGCAGCCTCTGGGCTCTGCGGGGAACACTGCAGGGGAACGCTTCTTCCTAATCCAGAACCTCTCAAAGCCGGAGCAGCCCTTGTGAAGCGGCCTCTGGCAGTGACTTCCACCCCAAACCGTTCCTCTGCAGACTTCAACACACACGCACACAGCCCGTGTTTCTTACTCCCAGGGGAAAAGCTCGATCCCGCGTTCGGAAGCCTCCGTGCGAGAACCATCGGCGCATCAACGCTTCCACCCTGGCGCGTCCCAGCGCATCTCCTGGGGCTCGCATCTCTGGAATGGGCTCCGCAAACACACATGCAGATCCCGGGTCCTTGACCCGAAACCCGCGTTCGGCCAGAATGGCTACCCAAGCAGAGCAGCCGCCACCCGCGGGCTGCCCTCGGCCTTCTGCAGCCCCACTGGCCCTATCTTGACTCGAAGGGGGGGTGTCCCAAAGCGGCCTCTTCAGCCCACCCGCGGTTAAGGAGCAGCAGCAGCCCCCGCGATCCCTCCAGGAAGAGGCGCTGCCTTTCTGGATCGGGCTCCCGGTCCCCGGCCAGACCCCCGAGAACGGCCGAGCGAGCCGGGACAGTTGCTCCCGGGCAGCCTGGGTAATCCTCGGCGGCCCACGAGCAGCCTTCCCCCGAAACGAAAGTCGGCGGAAAGCGCCGAGGAGCTGCCGTTCCTGCCGGGCGCTACGCGGATCCCGCGCCCGTGCGCTCTGCAGATGCTCAGGGGGCGCCGCCGCTTTCCCACCCGGAGCCATTTTGCACCGCTCACCTGCACGATCTCGCCCTCGGCGCTGAGCGTGGCCCCGGCGCGGGAGAAGCGGCCCTGCAGCCCCGTGGTGTAGGTGGTGTAGTCGCCGCCGGGGCTGGACTCGAAGAGCACCACCTCCACGAAGGCCGCCTCCCGGCCCAGCGCCGCCGCC
>JANHFM010007062.1:48018-58894 GCA_032468115.1 Grayia smithii
GAGCTGGCTGGGGAATTCTGGGAGTTGAAGTCCACACATCTTCCAGTGGCCAAGGTTGAGAAACACTGGTCTAGATGCAAATGCTTCATACTTAAATTGGGTTGTATCACTTAATCCTGACAAACACAGTGAACTGAGCAAAGCACCTGTAACAACTCTACTGTTGTAGGACAAAACCAATGATAGGATCTGGGACCACGAATAGGGTTTATATCATAGAGGACAATTATACATTATTGTACCCAATAACAATATAAATAACAGCAAAAATTGCTCAAGCTATCTTGCTGGGCACAAAGCCATGTGCAAATTAAATCAATATATACTCTAATAACATGGGTAGTGTTCTATAATTCTGTTTTACTTTCTGCAGTTATTAATCAATACCAGCAAATTACTAACCATAATGATTGGGATAATGTGAAAAAAGAGAAAAAGCAAAGTGCACAAACTTAGCAATATAACAATCAATCTTTCTTTGTTGAGTCAAAGGCTTTTATACTGTTACCCAGACAACAATATTAAATATGTATGCAGACTCAAAAAACAATATATAGTTTTTTTCCCTTCTCAATCTGTCTCTTTTTTCATGGAAAATTTATTTACCATGATGTAGTTTACATGTTTCTTCCCCGTTTAAGAAATACCTAACACAATAGAAAACAAATCTGTAACCATCAATTGCATTAATTGAATAATATATTCCATTGAATGGTATTTTTGTCATATTTTTTAAAGCAAAAGAACCCCAATAGATGCAGAGAATTTTTTTTAAAGCAACAAAGTCTTAGGAGAAATTAACACAATTACATGCACATACATACACAATTGTTTATCTTAATTTTTTCCAGGAGATGAAAAAAATTCAGAACATATTCTGTGCAATTAAAAGTGCATTCCTGAAGCACGAAGTTGAATTGCAGAAAAATTAGTCGTTATGATACTGAATATGAACAAAGAACATCTGTATTGTTTTAGCCTAGCACTGAAAGGCTATCTAAAGAAAATCCAGGATTACAAAAAACAAAAGCTTTACATAATAACAGTCTTGAACAAGAAACAAACTTTGAAAATCTTAAAGCTGATTTCTTTTTTATCAATTTTTTTACTTGTTAATGAAAATACTTAGTAATTCTTAGATGTATTTCTCTATAAGCAAGAATATTTGCAGGACACCAAGCAATCTATAATGGGGCTTGACAAAACACTTAGCAGTAGAAAGGGGTGATGAAAATACCATTAGAATCATCCCAATTTATTATGCAAATCAGATCTCCCCAGGCTAGTATCTCCAGATGTTGCTCTGGTTGTATCTCCTTTCTAGTTGCTCTGATTCAGCTTTTACTAACCTGGTCTATTTCACATACAGTGAAATCCAATTTACATAATCCCCAAAGACACAATCTTTGGTTATGTTGACTAGTACTCCTACTAAATTGTGTAACAGCATGAATGATAGCTGAGATTACTTGAATAATCTCATCAGATAAACAGCATCTTCCTTCAATCACAATATTTTTTTAATACTAGAATGAGTTGAATTTTCTCTTTTCAATACTTCTACCCTATTCCCTTTTCATTAAATTTATTACTCTGTTGGGATTATAAACTTTTTGTAATCACATAATATTGGATTTGCATCTGGATTGTCTTCATATCATTGAATTTATGTCACTCCCTTCAGTTTTTTTTCCTTTCTGCTTGCTGGTTTTGGTTGTTGCAGTCATTTATTCTCCAATTTTAAATAACATTTTATTTTACTATTTTAACTCAATTATCAGCTTCATACCTTCACTTAAATTATCAATGCTTGGAAAGCAGAGGTGAAATCCAGCAGGTTCTAACAGATTCTGGAGAACCAGTAGCAGAAATTTTGAGTAGTTCGGAGAACCAGCAAAAACCACCTCTGGCTGGCTCCAGGGTGGGGTGGGAATGGAGATTTTGCAATATCCTTCCTCTGTCACGGCCACCAAGCCATGCCCACAGAACTGGTAGGGAAAAATTTTGGAATTCACCCCTATTGGAAAGGTAAATACAGCATTGCAGCTTTTACATGGACCTACAATGGTCCATTTTATAAGTATTGTGGGAATTTTTTTGCTACAATTAATTTAATGTGTCACTTTGCCAGTTGTCAACTGACCACTAATTAATCCATTGCACTTCCCACAATTATCAAAGATATATTCTTTTTTATCTTCTACAATTGAGTAAGATATTTTTTTCAAAGAGCAATGATTGGATTAATTAATTTTTTCCCTTTTGTCAATGACCAAGAACAAGATATTTTGTCTTAAATGACAGTATTGGCAACAACTTCTATTGATTTATGATGTTGTAATGAAAATTAAAACATTTATTACTCATGGATCACTTGGGCCTGAGCCATTTTTCTTTGACTCAGACTATTCCTAGCACAGATACTAGATTTCTAAGAATCTCAAAGCTAGGCATCTGTACAATATTACTTTGTAAATTTACCTATGTGAATGAAATTGGGCTGTTACAATTTTGCTAGTCCTTAACTAATTTTCTGTTTTTATGTCTATGCCTTTAATGTTTATACGAGCTTGCTGTCTTAGTACATCTTTCTTTTACTTAACTCTCAATTTTGCTCTCAATTTAACTGGTCTAGCTCATGGTTATTATATCTGTTCCATTATTTCTTTAGGCCAGGCAACCTCTCGGCCCTAGGAAGAAGAAATTGAGAAAACTTGTCTGGAATCAAAATTGTCTTGAAGAAACATATTTCTTTTCTTTCTTTTTTTTTAAAGTGGGGGCAGGAAGCTGTAATCCTGCTGTAGAGCTCTTAGAATCCCTTACAAACCGCGATGCTGGCAATTACAGTACTTGCAGCATCTATGGCTACAGCTTCTCTGCCTCCCAGCCAAATACTAATGTACAATTAAAGTAAAGATTCCATTCAGCTGAGCTCAACTCTTGGTGAATACGCATTCATAATAGGGTTTTTTGGCAGCAATATGGTATTATTTGCTATTGCCTATTTTCAGGGTGTTTTCTCAACTTTTTAGTTTAGTCTAGTAGTCAGTGATTTTTCAATAATCCCCTATTCACCCATTAACTGATTCTGATCTTACTTAGCTTTTTCCTTACACACACAGAGTTTGTCACTAATTATTTATAATAGTAAAACCTAATACAAAGTAAATTTAAAGAAAAAAAGACAATGAGTAGAAAATACAAGGATACAGAAAAAGAGAAAGAGTAAAGAAAGAATAAAGAAAGAGAAAATATATAAAGTGATTTCCAAAGTTCAAATATAAACAAATTTGATAACTCTTCACCATATCTAAAGTTCCAAACATTTATCTCTTCATTCTATGACTATAAACAAAATTAGCTTTTTTCAAGGTCAGTAATTGCTCACCACTTGCTGAAATATGCAACACATGGTCTAACATAAACTTCTCCAACTAGCATCCTCCTCTTCTTCCCCTCTAGGAAGCACATCTCCAGCAAAGGGGGACTCGAGATAAAATGGGATTTAAAATCTAACGTATTTGGAGGGACTATGATATCTTGAAATAATTTTAACATAGAAAAAAGCAGTTGTCTTTTTTTTTGTCCCAGGGGCTACACAGTATGGGCATGCTGCAAGTCCCTTGAGGGGTCCTTGGTGCTCTCTGAGATTGACAGTTTTCTTACAGATGTTTCATTATCCAAATTCAGTATAATTATCAGTCCTAGTATGGTAATGAAACATCTGAAAGAAAATAACCAAAATGCCCTTTCATTTGAACCTTGAGCTACAAATATCGATACTAGTCCCTTCTATGAAGGAATGCCACCTTAAGGGACATAGGACATTGCCTTAGTTAAGTGTGCCTTTTGGAGTGAGCTCTGCCAGGCCCACTACCACCACCACCCATTGTTCAGATAGCCTTGATTTTATTCGCTTTCTATAGAGCTGTGGCTTTTCTATCATATGCTAGCTCAGGATGGTAGATGAGCTATCTGTGATGAGCACATATCTGTGCTATTACAACTAGACTTGATTATGTATTCATTATATGTTGACTTTGGTTGCTGATTTTGGTTTGGTATAGTTTATCGTTGTTGTTTTCCCCCCCAGTTGTACTGTATTGTACTGTACTGCCCAGAGGCAAGAATTATGTGAGGGGAAATTTTACAAATCTCTTCAAAATAAATATATAAGGAACCATGTTTTTTGAATTTGGTTGTTCAAACTACACTGACTAGAAATCTTTGCTATAAACACAGGAAAAAACATCTTTGTTTATCACAGACGGAACTATATCATATGTCAATACTGGCCTCTCATGAGGCAAATAATAAAAGAGAGTGAACAGAATGAGGTCATCAGATGAATTTGTTCCTAATCTTTGGTATTTCTTTTTTAAGTGTGGGAAATTCTACACAGGTTTGTTTAGCATTTTTTCAGGTTTGTTCATTGTTTTCATTAGAAGGAAATACATCTCCTCAATCAGTTCTTTTCATTTTGTAATGCTACAAGAATTACTTGTAATATTCATCAATAAGCAAGGCAGAATTAAAATGCTTTCACATCTGCTGTCTCATGTGAACGTTATCTAATATGTGATATGAACAATATATTTTATGGCCAGAATTATAAAGTATAACCAAAAAACAACAAAATAAAGCAAAAGTTAGCATGCATTTTGCATTAATATTTGAAAATTAATTCATTATTTGTGATAAATGAGACCTATTTATAAATATTATATATTATAAGTTTACAATGGTCTCAAAATGTTTCTAATTAAGCCTAAATTATGAATATTAGCTATTGCTTCCTACTCCCTGACTCATGAGAAATCCATCATTACTTCTCATCTTGCTACTTTTGAACAAAAGAATGCTATCAGTTAAGGTGGCTATTGTAAACATATTACTTAAAAATAAGCTGTTAGCACAAAATACTTATGTTTCATATATACCATATTTTTCAGAGTATAAGACGCACTTTTCCCCCTTAAAAGAGGCTGAAAATTTGGGTGCATCTTATATTCCGAATATAGCTTTTTCAAAGCTTTTTTTCAGCCCTAATGAGGCGTTAGCGAGTAAAGCATCCTTGCTTCGCCTGCTTTTCTCATTGCTGCTCCCTCTGACAATCAGCTGTGCTTTAGAAGCTGTTTTTCAGCCCTAACGAGGCCTTAGCGAGTAAAGAGATCTTCTGCGCTTCACCTGCTTTTCTCATTGCTGCTCCCTCTGACGATCAGCTGTGCTTTAGAAGTTGCTTTTTATCCCTAATGAGGCGCTAGCGAGTGAAGCAATCTTCCGTGCTTCCCCTGCTTTTCTCATAGCTTCTCTCCTGATGATCAGCTTTAGAAGCTGGTTTTTATTGCCTACCATGTGCCTGCAGGCATAGCGCATGCATGCTCTAATCCAGCAAACTAATGTACTGAAGCTGACTAGATTAAGGATGCTAGCCAGATGAATACCTGGTAGGCAGAATTTTTTTTTCCTATTTTCCTCCCCAAAAACTAAGATGCGTCTTATACTCCCGTGTGTCTTATACTCTGCAAAATACGGTTCTCTATTCTCGCCTACTTCAGCTAAAAAAATTGTCAGTTCCCATCTCCATCTAACTACTAAGTAAAATTATATCCTTCTATTAAGAGAAAGAAGAGAAAGAATGCCATATTAGTTTATTCAGAAGGATTCCCAGAATTGTCATCTTATTCCATGTAGTATTTGTGAGGAAAAGTAACTGACATATGGTTGTTGACTAAAGATTCTTAGAAGATCAACAGCATAGCCAACACTCTTTCAAATATTTAGTATTAAAAAGACAATTTTTAAAAGAAGTAATTGGAGGAATAATGTTATGTATGCATTGATGAGATTTCAGCTACATTTCAAAGTGTCCCTCAGTGATTATTTTCAAGCCCAAAAGAAAATAAGACCGGGTCTTATTTTAGGTGAAACACAATATAAGAAATTCAGTTTAGCTATACTAGGGCTGAAGGTACAAGAGTAAATGTATTCTCTGATTAATCTATGTATAAGGCCACCTAATTGTAAATAACTCAAGGAAGCATATAAAAGGTTTAAAAACATACCATATACACAGAAGAGATTCAACAATACTAATAACATTATGCTAAGGAATACAAATATTAAAAAATCAAACTTTTGTATGTGTTTACAAATTACTCTGGCTTAGGATCTGCTTACAAAACTGTTTTTAAAGCTTTCCTAAACATCAGCAAGGTCAGGGACAATTTGAAATGCTTTTCTGAAAGGTTAAAGTTAAATTATATGATTTTTTTTCCTCTAGGCTTGATAATGTATATGTTTAAACAAATTTTAATTCATCCATTTAATACACTCTATTTCTATATGCAGTCTATAATATTCTATATTTTTATGAATATCCTTACCATACATTCTCACTAATTTAAAAGGATTAGGTCTGTCTTTTCATTTACTAATCCTTCTAAAAATAGGGTAAAATAAGATATTTCCAGAGGTGGGTTTCAGTAGGTTCTGACCAGTTCTGAAGAACCGATAGCAGAAATTTTGAGTAGTTTGGAGAACTAGTAAATACCACCTCTGACTGGCCCCGCACCCAGCTGCCTCCCGAGTCCCAGCTGATGAGGAAGAAATGGGAATTTTGCAGTAACCTTCCCCTGGAATGGGGAGGGGATGGAGATTTTACAGTATCCTTCCCCTGGAGTAGGGCGGGAATGCACATTTTGCAGTATCCTTCCCTTTCCATGCCCACAAAGCCATACCACACCCACAAAGTCACGCTCACAGAATCAGTAATAAAAAAAATTGAATCCCATCACTGGATATTTCTGATATGGATTTATGATTTTGACTAGTCAAAATCTTAGTAGAGCAATCTCCAACATATTTGGGAAAGATTTAAATTTCCAAGGAAAACCATGATCTACATCATACATGCAGCCTTTGAATAGTATGCTGTGAAACACACTCCAATTCTTTGACTGGACTGAGGCAAAAATCTGAACTGAATTAAATTCATTGTTACTTCGAATTAATAAAGGTACTCTCCGTGTATTTAAGGAGTTATCCATTCCATCACATTAAAAAATATATAGATAATTCAAAAGCACATGTTTGAGTCTCAGAGTACTATATACAAGCACTACCTATAGCTATGGACCACAGAATATGGGATCTGGGAGACCCCAGATAGCTAGGAGCTGAGGAGCGGCCTTCAGCAGGTTCGGGAGTAAACCCTTCCATTGGTAAAGATGGGAAAAAAAACCCATCCCCCTGACTAAGCAGTCAGGAAAGGGAGCTCAGTAATATATGTCCTTCCAGATTGGACTGAGTCTGAAAGCTGGAAGCTAGAGGAAAAGGAAGAGTTTACCAACTAGCAGATTCAATCCTAGGGCATTGGGTAAGAGTTAACCCTTTCCTGACTGCTGTCCCTGCACCCAATGAGAATATGAAACTTTCATTATGGTGAAGGTGGGAAGGAAAGCAAATACACACTACTGATCAAAGGTATTGCTACTTTTCTGGGATTAATTCTTTTTCTCTGAAATTCTCAATCATAGATGCTATCACAGTAATTTCAGGAATAGCAGACAATCACTTATACTGGAGAGTATAAGGTTGTGTTTTGTTTTGTTTATTTGCTCATGTCTGATTCTCGGAAACTGCTAGACAAGTCCTGTTGTTTTCTTGGCAAGGTTTTTCGAAAGTGATTTGCTATTGTCTCTTTCCTAGGATTAAGAGAAAGTGGCTAAGTCAAGGTCACCCAGCTGGCTTCAAGGCGACAGTAAAACTTTGGTCTTTCAATTTCTAGCTTGATACCTTAATTGCACTACACCAAACTTGTTTTTATTGCCTTCTAGATTAATGCAAATTTTATTACATTTTACTCAGCATAAGTAGATCTTTAGACTGGAGACACTGATTCTGCAAAAGAAGGAAGTCAGACAGTAAGAAGGACATATGAATTCTAATATGTCTTTAAAATTCATCTTCGGTACATTTTTAATTCCATTAAGACAATGTGAAAATTCCCACTGGCCACAATCGCAGAATTAATATAAAAACATGCAGAACAGCACAGTGATGAAGGTTTCTTGAGTAGAGTTTCTGAAGTGGCTACAGAATACTAAAATGTCATTTTGCAATTGATGCTTATTATATATATTTATAAATTCAATCCAGGAAATATGAACAATTGGTAAAATAAAAAATACAATTAAATTTATAAAAAGGCAAATCTCTAAAAGTTTCAAATACATTTTTACATTTGTCTTATGAATTCTAAAATGATTGGGAGGGTTGGAAACAAAAGTCTGTTTTTAAAAAATCATCAGTAAGGTATGAGGAGTACTATAAGGTAATCAATTACAAAATTAAATTCCTTTTAAGGAGACAATGAACTTTCTCACTTTAAAACCAGTTTGATTTTAAGCTTGTTTTGACAGAAGGAAAGCAGTTTCAAAAGAAACTATCCAAAATTAAAGAGCTATTTCTTGTTATTTTATTAAAGTCTGAGAATTTATATATCCCTTTTAAGACTTAAAGGACTAGGACTGACATAAAATCCAGGATTATCAATTTCCAGGGCTATTTATTTAATCATTTGCTTTGCCATTTCTACACTTCCACACTTCCAACTTCAATGATTTATATATACCAATAAAATATGCATTACTTATTTTTTCATTTACATTTTTACATGGTTTATTTGTCCACCCATCACATGGCAATGACTTTGGGTGGCATACAAGAATTAAAACCAACCTTCCCCCATAACCAAGTTGTTACACCAACAACCAAGCAACAAATGTCTGGGGTTGCAAAAAGCAGTTCTAATATACAATAGAAAATCAACCAACAGAAGTCACTTAACCTTCCAGCCCAAATGCCGGGAGGGTGGGGGGCAGGAGGAGAGCTGTCTTTTGTGCCTTATGAAAGCTATCAGAATTTCAACTATCTAGATTTCTGGAGAGATGCTGTTGCACAGGAATTTTTTTAAAAAGGCCCTCTTAAATAAACCATTATAGCATCCTTCCTTTGCTACCACTTCAGCCAACATTATATGCTCTACAAAACAATTGGGTTCTCACTGCCTTCTGAAGGGCCATCCAGGTTTTGCTTCCATTTTTGAACAATTCACAAATTATGCTATTTATGTTCTTTTGGGATGGCAAAAAAGGAAGTACTAACTATTCCTCCCCTAATTGTCATTTTTTATGTGGCTTCGTTAATGACTCAGGAAAAAAAAAGTGCTAATTCAGTCAGTCACGTTCAGCAGATCTTCTCATCAGCTATTCTATCCATAAAGGATCTGGGGATTGGCGAAGAGAACAATACTGAAAGGATTAGAATGATCAGGTATCACTGCTGCCTAAATTTGGATCACAGGAGATGATATTCACAAAATGTCCAAGTCAGCACTCTTCTAAACAATTTAATCAAAGTGTTGTGGTTTGCAAATAGAGTGGATTTAAGAAAGGGGTTTCAATATTTTTAGAAGGCTAACAGGGGTGGGTTCTACCCACCTTCACTACCGGTTCTGTTCGTGCATGCGCTTCCACGCGCACGCGCGTGCTTTGCATGTGCGCACGCGTAAACTGCGCTACCGCACATGCACAGAAACTTTAATTGCTGAAAAAGCGCTGAAAAAGCGCTCTGTGCATGCGCACAGAGCTAATTTCGGCAATTTTTTAAAAAAAAGGTGAGTTGGGGTGCGCGGGTGGGCCCGGGTCCGGGACGCTGCAAACCGGTTCGGTGATGTCACAGCGTCACCGCTACCTATTCGCGCGAACCGGACCGAACCGGGGGCAACCCATCACTGATGTATACATGCATGTATCCTCTCCCCTAGCAACTGACTCCTACTCTCTCTTCTTCCTAAGTTGCCAAGGTTGTAGTTTGATGATCCAATATATTTTGCTGATTTTCCAGAAAGCCTTGTTTTTGCAAACCCAAGAGCCTACTAAATATTTGTTTATTTGCTTGTTTATTAAATTTATTTGCCACCTATCTCATGATGGGGCTACTCTAGGCAATTTACAATAATAAAAAGGAAGAAATAAAAAGTGTAAGCAAAAAAGAAGTAAAATAATAGAACAATAAAATAAGTAATGAAAAACATAATGAGAATACATCAATATGGTAACAAAAAGATGGACAGGAAGAGACCAGAGAGTAAGGGGGGGTATTGTTGCTATCAATCCAGCAATCACCTCCAGCGTGGAACTCCCTCATCTGAACTCCAGGCCAACTGGTACAGTCAGGTCTTCTGGCTCCTGCAGAATGATAGGAGGATGAGCAGATCTTACCCTAGAGGATAAGTTGTTCCAAAGGATAGGTGTTGCAGCAAAGGCTCTTCTTCTGGATACCAATGACTGGATACCAGTCAGAGTTCTTTGACTGATGGGATCTGAAGTAGGCCCTCTCTGTCGACATGAGTAGGATGGGCTTATCCTAATGGGATTGGCAAAAATATCAGCCATTCCTGTTTTTGTTCTGAGAGGATTTTGTAATCACCAATATTCTAGGAAGAATATCAACAAAGTCCACTCGGTATACAAGTAAGAACATCTGACACTCTAGTTGCTATATTGAGAATACTGTGCTAGATCATAAAGAAGGAAGGTCTTTCAAGAAACTGGAAACAGTACTTATTGTAATGATACAGTGAGCAAGAGGCTCATTCCAAAAGGCCTGAATAGCCGCATTTGGGAAGAGGAACAATGTTTTACTCTATGGCACAAACAAATATGCAATAGAATAATAAAATGTATGTGACTCTTGCCACTCTAAAATAGCTCTTGCTATGAGTGGCAAACTGTATTTTACCAGGCATATAAAGATATATCAGCAGCCATGGTGGAATGGAGGTATATTCCCGGGGGGGGGGGGGGGGCCC
>JANHFM010007064.1:2181-12764 GCA_032468115.1 Grayia smithii
GGGGAAAAAGTCCCAATTTATCATGTGACGCTGCCGTGACGATGCAAGTTTGATACCCCTGATCTAGCATTAGCATACCTGAAAGCTTTGCCCCACATCTTCTAATTAATTTCTAATGTTGAATTTTAGCTACCCTTGTCTCTTATTTAAATGTTTATATTCAGTTTTTAGATGTTTACTATTTTAGCTGTACACTGCCCAGAGTCCCTCTGGGAAGGAGATGGGTGGTTTCTAAATTTGATAAATAAATAATTAAGTACCCAGATGGCAAATTTTATCTTCTATTTGTTCCCATAGAATGCATCTCCCACTAAGCTTGCAGCTATGCATAGGAGATGATAAAAATTAAAGAGAGGGCTGAAAACATTAGTATTTCTTTCTAGCTTGTTGGGCCATTTCCAAAGTGGCCCTCTTGCTTCATTTGTCATTAAAGGGATTGTTGTATATGTGAATAATTATGTCCAAGGACTGCAACCAAATTGAGAGCCCAAAGATTAGAAGTTTATGCATGAAGTGTACATTAATTTTTACATAAGACGGAGCCCATGGTGCCTTATTTGACAGTTGTCCTTGACTGCAGGAGTTGATCGCAGAACAAACCATGTCATGTCAGTGTCCTGATGTGTTAGGAGTGTTATGATCTTTGATGAGGTTTTGATGAATTATTTAAAAATGAAGCGTTGTTTGGAAGTCATAGTTCTTTTGCACTTTTTTCTGCTGTTCTTTTACAGCTTTATCTGCACTAATTATATGACTATATTTTAAAATATGAATATATGAATTATTAATAAAACAAGGCTATTGTGAAAGCAAAATGCCTATATAATATAGTCATTCAAAGAAACTTTGTAATGGTTTCCATAGGAATTTTGATAAATACAACTATCTCTTAGATTATGTTGTGTTGCATTGTGAAAAGAACGTAGGAATAGTCTAATCACGTCAAGACCAAACTTAGCCTACCATTTTGTTGCTCATAGTATCTGAACATATGCCTTACAAATGCTTACAAGTTTCTGAGTAGTGCTCCTGGTTCCTGTAGTCTGTGATTTTTCTTCTGGAAATCCATTCCTACTTCCACACCATCCCAAATTGTATAGCTAAAAGTCTGTAGAGATTCTTAGTCATCCAGGAACCTGAGGACACAGATAAACCTCCAAGAGCTTCAACGACCCTCTAAAAGGATGCAAATGACCAGCTGTCTGCAAGGAATATAAATCCTTCCATTCCCCACCATCCTATCAGAGCTGAAGAAACTTCTTGGATGAGAAGCAAAATGTCTTCAAAAGAAAAAATCAAAAGAAAAAACAAGAAAGTCCAGTTGCCTCCTGAAAAAAGCACCTTTGGGATCTAGAAATTTTGTCTGTTGTAGCCTGAGTATGAATCCACTCCGTTTATATGAGGGCAATTAATTCATTACCACTTCTCTTTAGCATGCTTACTTGATTTCTTTCACCATCTCAAGATCATCTTCAGATTTTTGATCAGGAGAGAAAGCATATACCTAAATCGGATCTACATTTCTAATAAGAAATAATCATATCCCATTATCTCTCTTCTTTTCATAGGTTACTGTTACATCCCCTGTATTTATGTTTTGTACTTGCAATCAAGCTCATAATTTCTCCTATCTTGGTTCAGAGACTTCTAATACTGGGGTAGCCGTATCTATACTGTGTGCCATGAAATGAACTGTTTGCATGAATTTTGTTTCCTGTTTCACCTCCTGATTACTTCTATGCAATGCTGCTTTTCCAAAGTTGGCCTTATCCCATATAATTATTTTTGGAACATCAGTTCTCTTTGGAATGGGATGCTGTCCAACACTTGTTGGCTTTCCTCCAGGAGTTAATTCAAAGGCTTCTTGGGTACCATTTTGATATTTTATGCCAGTAGTCAGACTCCTTTTAAAATTCTGAATATTAGTCCAGACACTAGGTCTCATTCAATTATTTAAAAATTAAGCAATCATATAATGGAATATCTTCATGTTAGTAGTAATAGCAATAGCACTTAGTCTTATATAGCACTTTACATTTTATTTATTTACATTTTTCAATGCTATCAGTGCCCCCCCCCCCAATTACAGCTATATTATTGCCATTTGTTTGAATCAGAGTTTACACTTGTGTTCTAGCCTGTGAATCTTAAATTACCTGCTTTCATTTTCTGAATTCATCCATGTGTTCCTTTTTGTGTTATCATTCGGGCAAGATTTCCATTATATGAAAGAAGAGACATGTTCTCTAAGAGCTATCTTGTCTCCAGCTTCCTTGGTTTGCTTTTGCATTACGGGACTGATAGAACTGTTGGATTATATGTATAAATATTGATAAATGAAAAGTCACATGTTTGTGCTCGTGATACAAGAAAGAATTGACTTTTTTTAAAACTATGCTGTGACAGAGCACATTCTCAGAATATAACACTGTATAACATTACAACTAGAGGTTGTAACAAGGTTAAGGATAATATTCTGTTGAATTCAGTTTATTGCAGTCATAGACCAGTACAAGCTGGGCTTGGTGAATGAATAGATGAATGAATATACATATGTATATGTATGTATGCATTCAGCCTATATTAAGGTATAACATAAACACAAAAATTATATTAAATATTTATTTATTTATTTATTATTAAATTTTATACACCACCCTTCTGAAGGACTCAGGGCGGCTAACAAAAATTAAAAAAAAATATAGACAATTTAAAATAACAATTAAAACCAAATTAAGACATTTAAAAGGTATTAAAACCCTCGGTCAGCTCAGCCAATTTGATGAAACAGCCACGTCTTCAGGTCACGGTGGAAGGAGCGGAGGTCGGGGGCTGTCCGGAGCTGAGTGGGCAACCCATTCCAGAGGGTTGGTGCGCCCACAGAGAACGCCCTCCCCCTGGGGGCCATCAGCCGACATTGTCTGGCCGACAGCACCCTGAGGAGGCCAGCTCTATAATTTAAAATTACAACAAAATAATATCTAAAATTTAAACGAGTTATAGTTGCATAGAATGCATTGAAGGATAATATTCAAAATACAGGATGAGTTGGCAAAATGTGATGGAACCTGCATTTCTGGTCTTTGAAGAAATAATTAAGTGTATTATTCATTAACTGTTAAATAAACATAGCTTCTAGCTGTTCCTTTTACAGTTAATTCAAGAGTTGCAATTCAAAAACAATTAAGCAAAGAGAGCTTCAGCGGTTAATATCAGGCCCAAGTCCAGAGATGACACAGCCAAATTCAATTGAGTACAATCCTTTAATTACTTATGCCTAACTAAAAGAATTTTGCAAAACTAAAGCTATAATCTTCTAACCTACAAGATATATCCTGAGTGGTTCTAGGATGTGGATACTCTAGATCTTGTCTCCTCTCCCTTATCCCGCTTGGGTTGTGCTTATTCTTATTCTGGGCCTGTCTATGTTGCCAAAACTGTTCCCACTGTCCTCCAGGTACACATTCCATCACAGTTAAGTCTATTAAAAGAATGAAGTACAGGTAATCTTTGGGTTACAATTATAATAAAGTTTGCCAATTATATTTGTAACCCGAGGATTTATTAATTGGATCATGTTAAATGAACATGATCCCTCCTTTCTTTACCCAATGCATTCGCTAATCAAATGCGCAGGTCATTAAATGCACATGAGGTATCTCAGGGTGGGGAAAACCATGGAAGACCTAGTATTTCCAACCACCCAAGGCTTCTCCTGACCCACTGAGGTATCTCATGCTTCCCCCTCCCCCATCCTGCCCCACCGAGTCTCCAAGGGCATTGTGGAGACTCACTTACCTTTTGAAGATCTCAATGATTGAGCTAGCTGTCTCCTCTCCAGCCACAGTTTCTTTGCCTGCTTCCAGTGTTCCAAAAGTGGAGCGGTGAGAGTAGAGGCAGAGCGGGATGAGTCAACTCAGTTGACTCACTGAGGCTGCCTAACCCGGGCACCCGATCTACTTTTGGAGTGCCAGGCAGCCTCGTGAGTTTGAATGAACATGAAATAGTGCTCCCAAAGGCCTTTGTCTTTTTGCAAAAACTTTTGGATGGAGGACAGAGGCCTGAAGGAGAGCTGGATTGCACTCCCAAGTGCTTCTGTAAAGAGATGGAAGGCTTGGGGGGTATGATCTTGCATTGCTTTAGGCCTCCATCCCTTTGCAAAAGCTTGCAAAGGTTTCAGGGGTGTGATCTCACACTCCTTCAAGCATCTGTCCTCCATCCCTTTTGCAAAGGGACAGAGGCCTTCGGGAGCACTATTTCATGCTCCTTCAGATTCACTGAGGCTGCCCAGCACTCCAAAAGCAGATTGGGTGTCCCACGCAGGCAGCCTCACTGAGTCAGCCAAGCTGACCAGGGTGTACCTATCCCGCTCTGCCTTTGCTCTCACCATTCCACTTTTGGAGTGCTGGTAACAGGGAAAGAAACTGTGCTGCTGAGGAAACCCTGCAGCAGAGAGGCTGGAGAGGAGACAGTTCATTTGAGGAGAAAGAAGGAACCATCAGTCTGTTCTGGAACTCTGAATCTTCAGAAGGTAAGTGAGCGATCAGTAATGGGGAGGAACTGGTGGGCAAGCATAGCAGGGACACTGCCTTTTAGGTCTCTGTGGGGTGGGGGATAGGCAGGGGGAATGTTGCAATGTCTCTGTGGTGGGTGAACAATTGCCGTGGTGCTGCAATATTTGTAACTTTGGGACTGTCGTAAGTACTTTTGGTATGTTGTCATAACTTTGAACCATCGTTAAGTGAACTGTTGTAATTCATGGACTGTCTGTATGGGTGTTAGGATACATCTGCTAATACAGGGGTGTCAAACTCAAGGCCCACGGGTTGAATCTGGCCTGCAATGTGATTAGATCTGGCTCACGGGGCTGCCCTAGAAACAGCGAAGGACTGGCCCCTGGTGCCTTGGCCCAGCCCAAACCACCTGGGCACTGATCAACAACTTGATGGTGGCCATCCAGACTGGAATGTGGTCAGCCTTTAGATCCGCAGGGCCGCCCTGAAGCCATTGAGGGGCCACCCCTTCCCACCCACTGGGCATGTGCTGGAGACAATGGATCCCCCAGCCCTGCTGGGGCCACCACAGGCATCCCCCGATGTGAGCGACATCGAGCTGGCCACATCCGCCCTGGCCACACCCACCCAGTCGGCTGCAAGCACCCAGCCATGCCCACCCAGCCTCCTGAGGTCAATCACAACCCTGATGCAGTCCTCAATGAAATTGAGTTTGACACAATTTTAAAAACCTACCCAACCCTTTTCCAAAGTAAGAATCCTATGCTTCAGGTAGCCCTTGACTTACAACAATTCATTTAGTGACCATTCAAGGTCATGAGCAATGAAAAACATGACTTATGGCCATTTTTCACATTTATTCAACTATTGCAGCATCCCCAAGGTCACATGATCAAAATTCAGATGCTTGCCAACTGATTCATATTCATACTTACTCATGGTCACTCAAGACACTTCCTGTCTTGACTATTGCAACATGCTTGACATGGGGCTGTCTTTGAAGAGCATCCGGAAGCTCCAGTTGGTGCAAAATGTAGCAGCCTGCATGGTTTTGTGCAGACCTCAGTGTACACCTGTTTCACCTGTCCTGTGGGAGCTGCATTGGTTGCCGATTTGCTTCTGGGTGCAATTCAAGGTGCTGGTTATCACCTTTAAAGCCCTTCATAGCTTGGGACCAGGTTATCTGAGGGGGCTGTCTCTTGCTGGTCACATCTACCTGACCCACCAGAGCGGGGAGCCAAGGAATGTTGCGGGTCCCATCCTCTAGGGCAGTGATGGTGAGCCTTTTAGGCACAGAGTGCCCAAACCAGAGGGCGTGTGCATACACGCACCAGAGTGGCGAAAACCTGACGACCAGCTGACTGGTGTGCATGCATGCCTCAGAAATCTGACAACCAGCTGGCTGAGCTGAGGCGACAGCGCGGATGCCCACAGAGAGGGCTCTGTGTGCCACCTCTGGCACCCGTGCCATAGCTTCATCATCATGGCCCTAGGGTGATACACCTGGTGGGACCCAGAAGAAGGGCCTTCTTCATGGTGGCTCCCTCTCTCTGGAATATCATTCCCCCAGAGTTTAGACAGGCCCTGACTCTTAACACTCTTTAGGAAGGTGCTGAAGTCCTGGTCCTGCCAGCAGGCCTGGGGAAACTCAGAGCGGGATAGAGCCCATTAAATGGCTTATGTGATTAGTTGTCGCCGGGGTGGGGAGTTATTATTTTATTATTTTATTATTTTCTTCTTATTTTTTATATATGATGTTTTTATATTCATGTAAACCGCCTTGAGTCGCCATGTGTGAATAGGCAGCAATATAAGTTTTCTTAAACAAAGGCTGGTTACAATGTTCTGTGGTCATGTGACCACCTTTTGTGATCTTTTAACAAGCAAAGTCAATGAGGAAGCCAGTTTCACTTAACAACTGGGTCAACAAAAATTGTAAAATGGTGGCAAAGTTCACCTAACAGTTATCTTTTAGCAATAGAAATTTTGAGCTCAATTGTGGTGGTACGTTAAGGATTACCTGTACAGGGACTACCTATTACCTATCTGTAATGTTTTGAGGGTGCATACTAACTTCAGTCTTGGTCCATACTCTGGAAGTATAGTATTTTAAAAAGGTTAATGCTATTTAAAAATTATCCTTAATACATAATTTTTGTTATTAGGCTCTTGAAAGTTACCCTACCTTGTCATTTTACTACACTGTAACAACAATCTAAAGGCAGTTCCAACATAAAAGTGACATCATAAACATTATAAAATCAGTGCATATAATAAATGAAATCAGCCCTGGTAATAAAATAAGCAGAATAAATCAGTAGCATTAATAAGATCAGAATCTCTACTGATTAAAAACAGAAGCAAATATAGTGGCAGGGAAAAACATTAAAGGATTGTCAGTTGGACATTTCAAGAATGGCATCCAGGACTCCACAACAGAGAAGGCCCTATTTTTTTTGGCTTAATGTTTGTAAATGGAAGCATTTGCAAAAGACTGTAATGATAAAGTCCAATCAGGAGGAAGCAGATGATCTTTAAGATATGAGGGGCACAGTTTAATGCTAAACTTCAAATGAAAAGTCTTGGATTTAATCCCACCTTCTACACTTAGAACCTAAAAAGTTTTTTTAGGATTAAAAAAAAAAATCTCTATAGAGCATTGCTTACAATTATGGACAATAACCATTGAGATGAGCCAATCGTTTAAGAGCAGCATCCTACATGGGGGCTGAAGTGAGTTTTTAGTTACTAGAAGCAGAGTTTTACTGCAACGAAGACATCTTTTCTTATTTCCTGTTAGCAGAACCAAAGTGATGTAAGCAAAATCTCCATTCCCACCCCACTCTGGGGCCAGCCAGAGGTGGTATTTGCCGGTTCTCCGAACTACTCAAAATTTCTGCTACCGGTTCTCCAGAACCTGTCAGAACCTGCTGGATTGTACCCCTGGTTTAAAGATTGGGAGCATAATTTAGTGGTTAAAATATTGGGCTTCGATCAGGGAGATCCAAGTTCATATTCCTACTTTCTCATGCAGCTCACTGGCTCCTTTTGAACCAATTGCTATCTCAACTTCAATACAAGTGGTTCTTGACTTACAAGCCCAACATTTATAATAGAGCCCAAAATTTCTGTGGATCAGTAATGTGTTTGCTAAGTGAGTTTTGCCCCATTTTAATTCATTTCTTGTTAAATGAATCTTTGTAGTTGTTTCACTTAATTACATGGTTGTTAAGAGAATCTGGATTTGCTGGTTAGAAGGTCATAAAGGAGGATCCAAAAACCCTGGGATACTCCACTCATCTTATTAATTGTCATAAATATGAGCTAGCTGCCACGCATTGGAATTTTGTTTATTTTAAAGCAAGGCTGTCAAACTTGTGGCCCGTGGGCCAGATGCATCACATGCTGGCCACGCCCATGCCCTGTTTAGTGAAGGGGAAAAAAGTTGCAATATGTCACGTAATGCTGCCAGGATAATGCGAGTTTGACACCCCTGATTTAAAGGGATGCTGCAGTGGTCTTAAGTGTGAAAAAGGTCATAATGGTCACATTTATGAGTGTCATTGTAACTGTGAATGGTCACTAAATGAACTGTTGTAAGTCGAGGACTACCTGTAGTGCACATTCAAGATATTTGCAGGCCACTTTGAAAATTTGGACAGTATGCTTTTCGTATACAGTGTTTGAATTGGGTGGAATTAACATGGCCCAACCTCTTCTCCTTTTGCAGAGACTATTTTTAATTTTTGTTTAGAGATACCTGTTGATGTGTATACTTCAGCTAAAACTGGGGTGCAGAGATAGATTTATAGATTTTTTTTACGGCTTACTCTACTGCTTTTTGCACATTTAATTTGAAAAAGAAAGGAATTTCCCACCTGCAATCCTTGCCCTGAGAATCTTCCAGAGGCTGGATCAAATGATACAAATTCCTGCATAATTACTGCAAAGGTGGAGGGAGGAATACTATCTGCCAAACAGTTCTCTTTGTGAATAACTTTAAAAAAAGTTCCCATGCAGCTGGCACTGAAGACTTACCATTCATGATTTATGAGTACCAAGAACTGCTCAAACTCCTGATATAGAGCTTCAAAATGATCAAAGAAATTGGGTTGTTTTTGTTTGTTTGTTTTTTGCAAACATCAAGGCTTTGACGTTGAATACAGAAATGTTGATCAGGTGATATCCATAATGTTATATTAGAATAAACTTCAAGGCAGGGAAAGAATTTTAAGGCCAGGAGTTCTCCTTATCTTTCTGATCACAGATAGGTTTGACTTACAGGTATTCCTCAACTTATGACCCAAGGAATCAGATTTACTATTGCTAACTAAGCAAAGACCATTGTTAAGTAAATCGTGCCGATTTTACAATATTTTTGCCATGGTTGTTAAATGTATCGCTGCAGATGTTTAGGTTACCATACGGTTGTTAAGAAAGAATCTGGCTTTCTCCATTAACTTTCCACCTTCTGTCTTCTTCCAATCTCCCCGTGCGCTCACATAGGGCTGCCCTCCTCAGGGTGCCATTGACCAGACAATGTCGGCTGGTGGCACCCAGGGCGAGGGCATTCTCTGTGGGCACACCTACCGTCTGGAATACACTACCCACCGGCCTCAGCACCGCTCCGGACCTCTGTTCCTTCCGTCGTGGCCTTAAGACATGGCTGTTTGAACAAATCAGCTGAGTGATCCCTTTTAATTTTGGGTGGGTTTTTAAAAACTGTTTTAATTAATTAATATTTAATTGTTGTTTGTTTTTATATTCTGTAAGCTGCCCCGAGTCCCACGGGAGAAGGGCGGCATATAAATCGAAAAAATTAAATTAAATTAAACTTTGCTGGTCAGGAACTGTCTGGGAAGGTCACAACAATCGCAATTACATGACCCTGAGATGCTGCATTGTAAATACATGATGGTTGCCATGCAACAAAACTTCGATCATTGTGACTACTAGGGGGAGGCTGCAATGGTCTTAAGTGCTAGGAACCGTCATAAATCACTGTTTTCAGCACCATTAACTTTAACAGTCGTTAAAACAAATAGTCATCAGTTCAGGACTACTTGTACTTTCTTTTCTCCTTTGATTCTATTAGTTCTTTATATATAGATAGTTACCTTATAATTGAATTTTAGAGGCTGACAAAATATAAATGGCTAGATTGATTCGTGACAAGATTATCCACAATACAAAAATGCTTTTATTAGGATAATTGAGAAGTGTATGCCATCATTTGAGTTCTCCGGGACTTTTAAATCAGGCTAGGAGGCTTCACCATTACCATCATTATCAGAGATTGGGAATAAGAGCTCCTCTGTGAGGGAGATGGTGGTTAAAAAGTTTGATATAGAAATAAATATAAATAAATAAACCAGAAATTTAGGCGCTTGCTATTCTAGATTTTACTTGATCTAAAGGAAACGTGACTTTTTCACCAAACAGGCTACGGCTAATCAATTCTAAATTTTTAAAATTATATTTAACTGAATTTTAATTGCTATTATTGCCCCTTTTTAATTTTTAATGTTTTAATGTTAACTGTTATGTCATAATGTACTTTGTTTGGCTTATATGTTTTATATGTCTTATATGTCTTTTATATGTTTTGATACTATCTATGTTTTTTTATTGTGAGCCGCCCCGAGTCCTTCGGGAGAAGGGCGGCGTAGAAATTTAAATAAAATAAAAATAAATAAAAATAAAATAAAATACATTTGTTTTTTTTTGAATCTCAAATTTTAAAAAATGGAAGGCTTTTGATTATTTTCTGATATTATTTTAGTGAAGATTATGAAAAAAAATACCAATGATTACTGGCAAAACAAGTAGACGTTAATGAGAGTGGTGTATATATAGAAAAGGTATTTTGGAAACATTTTATTGGAATCAAGTTCAGGAACAGATAGATACTTGTGAGCAAATGAAGTGCAGCAACAGAATACAGTACTGTCTTTTTTTGGGGGGGGGGGGTTTCTTTGAAGAGCCAAGGTGACGCAGTGGTTAGAGTGCAGTACTGCAGGCTACTTCAGCTGACTGCCAGCTGCAGTTCAGCAGATCGAATCTCACCGG
>JANHFM010007064.1:35013-45277 GCA_032468115.1 Grayia smithii
CATTTTTAATGAATTAATGCTCCAGGGCATATTCCATGTACTTGAGTGCTTATGAAAATTTAAAGTTTTTTTTAAAAAAGATCTCATGGTGTCTTGGTCTGAAAACATAATGAATAAAATATGATTTCTTATTACTAAGATACTCCTTGATTATTGAAAAGCCTGAAATAACAGATTGAAGGAGCTTCAGTTTTTAATCTTTCCAAATGGAAAGAATAAAAGTTTTTTTTTTTTATGTTTTCAAAGTGCAAAATGTTAATCTGAAAACAACTCCTAAGAGAAGCGATGGACAAATGTTCCCAGATGGAAAGCATTCCTAACAGAGCAGAAAAGGATAAATGAATAAGGGAACTAGGGTGTAACCTATGTGCATGCGATAATGTAATTAAATAATGCTTATTTACGAGAAGGGGTTGATGGTGGCTAATGGATCTTAAATGCATTACAGCCTGCTTGCTTTGCATTTGGTTTCTCAAAACATTATTATGCCGAGGAAATATAATAATAATTTAACATACACATGCTTGTTGTGGGCTACAGGTAGCAAAACAATCCTGATTTTCAGTGTGTAGGTTGTTTGTCCTGGCAAAATAAATTTCAAGAGACTGAATGGCAAATAGACCTTTGTACAGCAGTTTGATTTTGCAGACAGCTACTTATCTTAGCTATTCTTCCCAGCAAAGAAATTAGAGGAGAGAGTCGATATATGTAAACAATGTTATTTCTTATAGGGGCAGCAAGCTGCCTAGCAGTTGTTTTATTTGTGTGTGTCTGTGTGTGCGAGCAGATGGAAAGATTATTGGTCTTGCTTTCGCTGTTAATTTGGATTGCCAGCGATAAGTCAGAGGCTATTCGGTTAGGATGCAGATGCAGAAACATTACTCCCTGTACAGCTGCAAAAAGCCTAGCTAAATCAGCAGAGCTCGCCTCTTTCCTACATCACTAAGGAGAAGCTGAATACAACTTGACCATGTGCCTGAATGGTCACATTGCTAAGAAGAATGCAGTATGGATAAAAAATGTAAAACAGACTTGTGCGGCTGTTTGCTGTCTTAGACTGATGAGAACCCAACACTGTGAGTTTTAAACGCTTTTAAAACCTGCTATTCCATGCCTGGAGATGATGATGCTTCTTTTTAATGCATATTATTACTTTTACTTTGGGGTGTGTGTGTGTGGAAACAGGAGATATGCTTGAACTCATGCCCTGTATGATTATAATTATACCACTAATTAATGGTAATTCTCCTTTTTAACATTTGTGTGTACTTTAGTCTAAGAGTCAGTGTGTTTTGCATTAGCTTTCTTAGTTTGTTATGCTTCAAATGAAGAAAAGAATTCTTGAAGATCAAAAACATATCTCTGTGTACTATTTGACTCGGCAAAGATTGTAATTATTTTATTCTGAGTTAGAAAACACAAAGAATAAAAATATGTTTTAATAGTTTAGGTTAAGGGAATTGAATAGGGATGGTAATTTTCCTGACATTAGAAAAATTGAGCAGTTGTTGAATTTAATATTGCTTCGGCATCTCCCAAAGAAAGGATTTAGAAAAACAGCATATAATTTGGCAGCACAGCACCAAGTAAGATTAACACCTGCACCCACATGCAATTTTTGTGCCGATCTACTCAGAAGAAAATTCTATTTAATTCAATGGAACTTACCCTTAAGTAATTGTGCTTAGAATTAGATGTTTCAATCACTCAGTAGCGTAGGGGAAATAAGTATATTTTAAATGCCTCAAAACTGTTTTCCTGAATAATAGTACAATGCTGCTTTAACACTTGCTTCAAAAGCCTAATGTTGCTCAGAACGAAATGCTTTAGTAATATATGCACAGTTGCAAAAGGCAACACACAATGTTTTGCTATTCAAGTTTGGGTTCCAGATCAAATGTTGAACTTTAGAGGAGGGAATTCAAAAGGGAAAGTGGTTTTTGTGGAAGTAGGAAAGAGGTAAAAAAGCTGTGCATGTAGAAAAAAAGAATACCAATTTCACCATAGTTATTAGTTAGGACTACCAACAAAAATCTGGCCAAAACTAACAAAAATCCGGCCAAACACATGATGGCAACAAAGAAATGTAGACAGTTGTAACTCACTATGAGTCTGGGCATTGATTATCTCAGACTTCAGTTTTCTGTCTGTTAATGTAATGGTATTGGGAAAGACCTTAGGAGTTGGGTGGGAAGAGATGCTGACTAGGGAATGGTCAGGTAAGAGAGAGAGCATAGCCTGCAGTTGAATAGTGACTGGGCAAGAAGCTATGAAGGAACCCTCCCTAGTTTCTTCAGCTGCAAAGGAGATGAAGAGGAGAACTGTACTTTCAAACTTGCAACATGTTGTTAATGTAACTTTATAGTAAAGTAGAATTAGCTTATCTGACAGTGTTTCTAGTCTAGTTTACCTGATTAGGCTGATATCAATCTATCGAGTCTCATACTCTCTTCCAAGAAGAGGAATTTCAGGAATGGCCTCTGATCCTCAAGGAACTCTCCTGCTACCTGCTGAGCACCTGGCAGCAGCAACACCTGCAGCAAGTGGATACACAGATGATCAATTTGCAGAATGCCATGATACAACTAATGCAGTGACTGGGGCAGAATTTGCCACAATCTGCGCAACAAATCGCTTAGCCAAAACTTCTAGAGCTTGCTAGAATTGTTTAATCAGATCCATAATCATTAATCATAGCTATTGCAGTTCCTGCTATTTTAGCACATAAAGTAAAATACTGTAATGCTCATTTACATCAGGAATAACCGATATAAATCAATTGGGAATTCTTTTTGAACCAAAATGGCCACCCTAATAGCTTTCATTGAAGTATCTATCTTCATTGAAGAACCTATCCTATTTACTTCTTTATTAATAGAGATTCATCCTATTTCATTATATGAATCTCCTGTAGATAAGCAGCATTGGCTCTTAATGGTCCCTGATCCCTTCTTTGCTTCTCTCCTGAAAACAGGGATCTTCTGTTTGCTGGATAGTGGATGGAGCAACAGGCTCATAAAGGACCCTCTCTAGTTTCTTGAGTTGTAAAGGAGATGGTGAGAGATTTGTCAGAGATGTGAAAGAGAATTAGAATGCAGTACTGCAGACTAACTCACTGCTCACTCCAGGAGTGCATTCCTAACACTCAAGGTTGACTCAGCTTTCTATCCTTCTGAGGTCAGTAAATTGAGGACCCAGATTGTTGGATGCAATATACCGACTCTGTAAACTGCTCAGAGAGGGCTGCAAAGCACTATGAATCAAAATATAAGTCTAAGTGCTATTGCTATTGCTACTTTCAGACTTACAAAATAGTAAGCTTTACAATAAACTAAAATTAGCTTATCTGTTTCCTGTCTGGTCTACCTGGTAAGGCTGACAGTAGGTCAAAATAATATGCTGCAAAGATGGCTAACTCTGAAAAATATGTGACTTTGTTCACCTCAGTCTTTAGACTGCTTTATAATGGAAAATCCCATAGCAATTTGTTATCAAATACAATAATCAGGAAATTTGACTCAGATTTATTTATATGCTATCTTGGTTTTCATCCAGGAGCTCCAGACAGCATGCAGCCATTCCCTCCTTACACTTTATTCCCACAACTTCAGTTCTGTAAGGTAGGTTGGCCTGACAATGAATGGGCCAAAGTCACCTCGTGAGCTTGCATGGTTGAGGTGGACTAGAACCCAATTTTCCTGCTGGAACTTTCAAACCATAGACTTTCCCATTAAAACCTAGTTAAACTCTCAGTCTTAATTAATTATGATTTCCTTGTATGTCTGCATAATTAACCACACCTTTCTCAAAAAGTTATACTAGGTGTGCTTCCTAACTTTCTGTTCTCGTAGACATGAATACTTACTTTTACTGTCTCTGAGATTTCTTATATTTTCGTGAGAAATATCTGAAGCCTCAAGTTCATCCAGGGCAGTTCTACGTTCAACATTTATTCTTCCCTTCTCCGTAGTGATGAGCTGTAGCAGAAAGCCTGAAGAGATTCATTTTCTCTGCTTAATTCCTCCGGGTATTTCAAATGGTGACTTTCTGAACAACAAGATAATTATTACATAATAGTTAAAGAACAATTGAAAATTAAACAGGGCAGGCTTCCTTCTCCCTCATGCTCTTTTTTTTTTTTTTTTTGCAAGAGCAGTGAAAGGTAGAGACCAGTTTTTCAAGTGTGGTAGGTCTATGGGATAGATATGAGTAACAACAAAAACAAAATGTTGAAACTCTGAGTTTGATCAATCTGAAGGAAAGCAAACAATGCCCAGTCCATAATTTTGTTAGAATAGCTGAGTGAAAAAGGAATAGAGCTCCAACATCATTTATATTTGTGTAGCAAAGGGAATTTTAGCAGTAAACCCCTTTTAAAAAGTTTAGAGGAGTTAGAGCAAGGTTTCTTCAGTAGCCAGTGTGACTTCACAATTGTCCTTAGGTTCAACTAATTTCGTCTTCTAGTGTGCACATTGGAAATTTGGTCATTAAATTGACCAAATCAATGTTTATTTATTGTGTTAGAGAATATGAGAATCTTCTGGTCTTTCTTCACAGGTAGACCAATCAGTTAAACTGTTGTACATTTCCTTTTTCTTTTTCTTTTTAAGAACAACGTCTTTCGTCTTTGCATGCGAAGCTTAAGGAACATTGGTTGCAGCTAATAAATCAATAAAAAGAGTGATATCATTAAAGTTCAGGTTAGGATCAGCAATCAAGATAAAATCTCCAGTATACTGAGAGCAGGATTTTGGAGAGCAGAATTGAATAGACTAGATAAATGTTTGGAATAGTTACAAGTAGGAGAGATAGAAATAGATTAGAAATAGATAAACTTGTTCAGATAAAATCTCACAGATAAATAAATTATATTTATCTTGTCTTTCAGATTGAGAAGGTCTTCTCAGACCAATAGCAGGATATTAGCATGGTTGCATTCATGGATTCAACATCTTCTGGCCTTTTTAAGACTGATAGGTACTAATAATACCCATCAAGTCTAGGTATTAATAATAAAAATCCTACAGGTTGCATACATTTTTCAGCTTGTCTTAAATAACCAAAATGAGGATGATAATAATGATGGTCATCTTCATCATCAGCACCACCACCACTTCTGGAATCAGAACTGAAATCTGACTTCCTGTTTGAAATTAATGTGATGGTAGTATCATCAGGGATGAGATGTCACAAAGTTCTTCCAAAGTACCACTTCCTAACTAGATCTGAAGGTCTTTATATCAATCATAGTGGCTTCCATATACCATAATTTGTCTTCCACACTGAAATTCTTTTATATGGTCCTTAAAGCTGTAAGAATGATGTCTGATATGGGGAGAGCAAGTATTAGATTTCACCAAATGAGTGTACTTTCGATATGAAAGTTGATGCAAAGGAGATTGATCAACAAAGATGACATCATCAAAGTTGACAACAGTGATATTTGCTCCCAAATAAGTGAGATATTAGGAATAAGTATTGTGCAGGAGCAAATCTGGGTCCATCATTGGGACCACAGGTTTTTTCTTCCGAGCTTTCAGACTCATGCTGAAGGCCATCTTCAGGGAACTCCTCTTTAGCCCAGCACAAGTCCGAAAGGCCGGAAGACAAAACATCTAGTCCCGGTTTTGGATCCTGCAGCATTATCTTGGGATATATGTATATTCACCTTCTTTCATAAGTACTTATATTTAAATATTTAAATTCCTACACAAGTATATAGAATGTTTAAAAATGACAATAGAACCAATAATTTGGGGAAAAGGAACTGCATAATCTTATTCACACATGTTTTGTAAGCCACTCAGAATCGTCGAAAGAGTTAGACGGTTTTGAAATTTCATAAATAATAAATAAACATGCTGAGTTAGGTTTTCCAACCCTTTGGCATAATAAATGGAACTTTTTTTTCTGAGTTGAAAAGCCCCCAATCTTTGACCCCTGATTAAAATGTGAATAAGTTATATTTTATTGTGCTCATGTTTTATTACAATTTTATTATATGTTATATATTTGATATCTGGAAGAAAGATGGTAATAGTTCAGCCACCGAGTCTTCTGTCTAAAAATAGGATTCGAGCAAATATTCCGAAGTGGGTTAAAAAAATAGATTATATATTTTCATACAAGGCAAAAATATGCAAATTAAGCATTCAGGGGCTATTGAGTTTCTTGCCATTGAAAGCTGGCTGTTTTTCAGAACCTGGTTGAAAATGCACTGATACCTGTTATTAAATATCTGGGGACAGCTAGCAGAATTTGTGCTAATAACATCAAGAGTAAGTTCTGGTAGCTTATTCAAGGTCTCTTTGAATAAGAAAATCACTCATTTGTTTGAATGATGGGAATTATGTACGACACAGGCTTTTAGTGTAGAACGATGCAACTTGCGGACTGCTGGTTCCTATAATTTACTTCTTTTGGGGAAGGAAGGAATAATCCTGTGTGGTGGGTCATTACAAACAAAGGAAGCCTGCTGAGCATTGCCTATTATTCTAGCTGTGTTGTGACAGTCAAGATGAAATAGCTGCATAGATCTGTTAAGCATGTGAGGGAGCTGAGTGCTGTCTTACGTAAAAGTACTGTTTGCGTTTCAAAGGCTTATGACCTCTCTTAATCTTGAGATTGTATATTCCTAATGAACTTTGTCTCCCGACACTGTTATTCTTTTCCTCAATTGTGCATCACCCAATCGTACTGAGATTTTTTTTGAAAGCTAAACTAATATTAATACTGATAAGCTCAGGTGGAGTTTTTAAATCAGGAGTGTTAGAAAAAGAAAGAAACTGAAGGCTTTATTTTAGCAGCTCAAGATCAAGCTTTGCCAAGTAATTGCATGAAGGCAAAAATTCAACATGTAACAAACAACAGTAAATGTTGCCATTGTAGTGAAAAGAATGAAATAATTAACCATTTGATCAATGGCTGCAGCAAAATTTCATAATCTGTCTATAAACTGTGTGGCTGAGTTGCCAGCCACTTCATTCAAAGTTTTGCCAGAGGTTTGGATTTAAATGTAGCAAAAATTACTGATTACTCTTAACTCTAGTTGAGAAGATTTTAGAAAATGAATGAGTTAAGATCTTATGTGTTTTAAGTTCCAAACAGACAGGTATCTTATTTATGACACATCTGATATAACAGTTACTGAAATGAAGAAAATCTGGTTCATTAATGAGGTTATTCTGGGTAATGCTTGCATTGAAGAAAAAAACAATTAGAAAAAATTATGGAATACTGGGATTTGCAGATCAAAGTTGAACACTTATGAAAAAAGGAAATCTGTTGTTATACCTATTGTGATTGGAACTCTTGGAACAATACCTAAAGGACTTCCTAGATATCTGGAAACATTGAATTTATCAGACGAACACCTAATTTTCCAAAAAAAATCTCACCTCACTAGGAGCTGCCTATATTCTTAAATGTTACCTTAGTAATTCTTGATTTATTTAGTTTCCACCAGTCTTAGACTGTGAATCGAACAGTAGATTACCCATATATAGTAATGTGGTCCCAGTGGTTATCAGCACATGGGGTACCATACTAAAACATCTTGGCTAATACTTAGAAAATATGTCCATTGATGAAATTTCCATCTGTCATTTACAAAAGGACAAAATGCTCAGATCTACACATATACTACACCAATGCTTTACATAACATAATATTTACAGTGATGACAGTGATGAAAAAAATAAACTTGCATTTACAACCTTCACAGGTCTGTAAAACAAAGGAAAACTGAAGTAAGATCATAAGAACTTTGCTTACCGGTAATTATTGAATTGCTGATCCCAGTTATAGTCACTAAACGAGAACCACCTGTATTTCTTGGAGTATATTTTATACCAATAAGCATTTTTATAACAAAGATGCAGGATTATTCCTTATGCATTACTAGAGCTTTTCCCCTCATAAACTCTGCACCTATTTTAACATCATTGCTCAAATCTCCTCATTCCTCTCCTCCATCTTCCCAATGAATTCGCCATAGGAAGGTGAAAAAACAACAATCAGCCAACACCCCACCAGCTGTTGTTCTTCCCTCAGCATTTTTTAAATTTTTGGATAGGGAAAAATAAACAGAATCAACCCCTAATTAGCCACTGTGTAAGGGAAATGGCAAATCCTCTTGGGATGACTGAAGGATGATGGCATAACAACACCACAACAGTCTAAATTGGATAAGCTTCTTATCACCTATGGCCGTGATGGTAAACCTATGGCACACGTGCCAGAAGTGGAATACAAAGCCATGTTTCCTGGCACGTGCGGTGTCGCATGTTCCTCTTCCGGGTTTCTGGCGCGCATGTGCACACGATGATTAGCTGGCCTTTGTGTGTGCAGTAGTGTTGGAAACTGGAAGAGCTGGTCTTTTTTTTTCTGGTGTGAGCATGCCTGCTGGCCAGCTGATCAGCCATGCGCATGCGTGGCAGTAACCGGAAGACTTGCTGGCCGGTGTGCATGTATGCACCAGAAACCACAAGTACCTTATCTGACATGTGCATGCCCCCTGGGCGGCTCCTCTTCCCGGTTGCGGCCCTGATGAGCTTGTGTGCGAAGTGTTCCCTTTTCGGCACTTGGTGCCGCATGCGCACACCATATGCTCCCTTTTCAGCACTCGGTGCTGAAAATGTTCGCCATTACTGACCTATGGTATATATAGAGGTGTGGTTCCAATCTTGGGTTGATTCAGTGCTTTATAGCAGAAGAGGCCTGTCACTCTCCTCAGTACTTTGTACTGCTGTATGTCAATCAGAACTTTTGAATATTCTGATATAAAGAATATCAGAATATTATTTTGAATACTTTTGTTCTCAAATCCTTGGGGCTTAATTTGAAATCTATGCAGAAACCTAACCTGTCCCGACCCACAGGTTGAGAACCACTGCTTTAGGGGTAATAATTTCCATGCTGGGCAAGCCTATATAGCCATGATGGCAAACCTATGTGTGCCGGAAGTGGCATGCAGAGCCATTTCTCTGGGCACGCAAGCCATAGCCCATTGCGCTTCCATGTTCCGGTGTGCAGTTTTGTGCTGGCCAGCTGGTTTTTGCGCATGCATGCATGCCAGAAACTGGAAGACCAGGTGACTGGCACACATGTGCATGCCAGAAACCGGAAGCTTAGCTCCCAGTTTCTGGTGTTCCCCCACGTGCGCGCCAGGGAGCTGCTCTTCCGGTTTCCAGTGCTCCCCCCCGTGCACGCACACTCCTGTTTTGGCACTCAGTGCCGAAAAGGTTTGTCAACACTGCTATATAGAATATCTATTTTTCTTATATTTAAAAGAGATAACTGGATATCGTTTTTAAAAATAATAAGATGTGCAAACATCAGTCCAGAACAACATTAACTTCCCATTATGCTAGCAGCATAATTATGACATCAGATAAATAAAATACATCAATCTGAAGTTAAAGTAATACATTAGCTGCAAGTTGAAGGCTTCCTATGTGGATTTACTAGGAGAAAACACTGAATTCAGCGGGATTTACTCTGGTATGTTTGCAGCTAGGATTCCCGCTTTAACATTTGCCTTCAGTGCCAAATAATTTGCTGGTGTTATAGTTCAGGCTTTTTTAGTGCACTGACTTTTGAGGGTGCAGACAGAGAGTTAAGGAGTTTGTATTCCCTCTTTGACATTTGGCTTCTCTTTGTCTAAAAGGCTGGTAATCTGCAGTCACTTTCTGCTGCTTTTCTTCCCAGGCTTGTTTGCACAGAGCACATGTTCTTTGATTCTTCTTCTGCTAGGTTGTACCTAGCAAGATGCTTGGCTTTGCCTGTCCCTCTGATGTGATTCCTGAAATAGATCTCCTTTGTGTTATAGTTATAAACCTGTTTTACTAATCATTGCTCAAGTGAGCTTCCTGCTGTCAGGAAAGCTGGCATGGCTTCCACCACCTCTGATACCTGGCACATTCCAAATGTTTTGGATTATAATTTCCACAGTTCCCTAGACAAAATTGATTTTGGTATTTGACACTTTTTGGGATTAAAATCTTGGTGGTCTCGCTGAGCAAATAAGTTCTTTGGTTTTTCATTTCCTCTCACAGTACAGGTAGAAAATTTGACAAGCAGGTCATATTTTGATTATTCCTGAACTGAAAGCCACTATAGAAATGTGAAAGCAACGTCTTGAATTTTGGATGATGGATGCTGAGAAGATACTTATTCTAAGGATCAGTATCAGGGGTGAAATCCAGCAGGTTCTGACAGGTTCTGGAGAACCGGTAGTGGAAATTTTGAGCAGTTTGGAGAACTG
>JANHFM010007064.1:55573-67532 GCA_032468115.1 Grayia smithii
AGAGAGAGAGAGAGAGAGAGAGAGAGAGAGAGAGAGAGAGAGAGAGAGAAAGCAGTGTGATGTAACGATAAAGGACACCTAAAATCAAGTCCATCCTTCCCCATTGGGTGATTTTTGAATCACTTATCTTTTTCGCCCCAGCCTGTTTCATTGGGGGAAAATTGAAGGAGGGAATGGCAGAATATAAATTAAGAAATTTAGGGTGTTTAGCCTAGGTTGACTGATGTTCTAATCTGGAGGAGTGCAACAAATTGGAGATCCAATTGCCAATTAATGGTTGTTCCATGTGTTTTAGCTGGTATTATTTTATTTTTCTATTTTCCTTCTTTGGTTTAATGTACATTACCAGAATCACATTGTTCAAGTTGGGTGGCCATATGAATTCTATAAACCAGGGGTCCCAAACCCCTGGTTCATGGATCAGCACAGGTCCGTGGCTTGCCAGCATCTTGGACATGCAAACAAGTGAAACCCCATCCATGGTATACAGGAAGCATGCAAAACCATGTCCCCTCTGGTCCACGGAAAAATCATTCTCCATGGAACCGGTCCCTGGTGCCCAAAAGTTTGAGGGCCACTTTGTTATAAACAAAGAAACAAATATGCATTTACTAATACTTATACTTTTTATGTGAGTGTGTCTAAAGCTTATACATATTCAAGATCCGTTAGGCTTCTTCCAAATATGAGATGGAAACATTTTTTTGATTATATATAGGACAGGGTAGTCATATGAAGAAGTTGACAGTCTTTGGGTGGGCAGGAATATGTTACGGAATATGAATCAGTCTTATTTTCACTCCTTCATAGTACCATCTCTTTTTAAGGGCAAGGAGGTGGGTGGGTTATAGTTCCTTTTCTTTCGTTTCTCCTTATCTTTTGGGAAGGGGGAATAGTTGCATGTCTCCTTTCTCTTTATTCCTGCTGTACTAACTAAATAATTTCCACAAGTTATCATTCTGTGCTAATGGATTCCTGGTAAGTACAGTGCAGAAAAATCATATCTACTTAGGATTTTTGGTGAAGCAATTGGCCTCAGTCTGCTTCTGCCAAATGTGGAAGTATTATATAAATTAGGCAACAATTGGTTGCTGCTCCATTCTTTCCCTCCTTAATGCTTTCCTCAAACTTGCACTCGCATGCATCATTAAACAAAGTCAGTGCCCTACACTTCTCATTCATCTCAACCCCAAGCAGACAAGACCAGCAATAGTGCTTAATTTTTTCCAACAATATCTAATGGAAGATATTGCAAGTTAATAAAGCACAATTACTCCAAGTTCCACAGAACACTAGCTTGTCATGAATTATCCTTCTGCAAAAAGCAGTGTAGGAGGTACACTCTTGGCTTGTCAGGAGCAGGTGGGCATATGTAGCACCAGGAACCTTCATGGTGCTTCTGAGGAAGAAACTAAAGAAGTCCTGCAAAAAAATTAATAGTCCATTTGCACAAAGCAGATGGATCTGCTAGGTAATGCTCATGGTTCCATCACATAGGGCAAGGGTCCCCAACCCCTGGTCCATGGACTGGCCAGAAACTGAGTCGTGCAAACAAGCGAAGCCCCATTCATGGGATGCAGGCAGCATGTGAAACCACATGGTTTCACAGAAACCCTCTGGTCCACAGAAAAACCTCTCTCCACAGAACCGGTCCCTGATGCCCAAAAGGTTGGGGGATGATGACACATGGGATATCACTCATGTTTAATTGGCTCAAAGGGCCTCAAGCTACATTTTTTTAATAACATTGAGTCTTATGACAAATAATCTCCTTCATCTTCTTCTTTCAAGTTGATCAGTTTCTTTCCACAGACTAAAACAACACAAGTCAAATTTAATGGCAGAACGATATTTTACAATTTTGATCAATTTATTATTTTTCTGTAGTCTGTGTGCATTAAAAAAATCCTGATTTAAGTGTAGTGCTACAACATATAGTATTGGTTGATTAATTAATTGTTGAGATACTGAGTAAACCAAAGCACTGTTGTCAGTTGGGGACTATTGATGATTCTCTTAATCCTGATTAAGGCTAAGCCACATTTAGCATAGCCTGCATTTAGTATATCCTTTATTAGGAAAAAAATGCTCTGAAATACTCTCTGTGTGAAAAAATGCTGCCTCTTGTAATGTTTTCATTATTGATGCTATGTCCTTCTATTAATGCAAGATCCAAGTGATCTCTAAGCAAGCCTCACATTTATTTATGGTAGTGCATGCATCAACAGAGGGTCTAGCCCAATGACTTGGCTCTCTGTATATTTTCAAGTCAACAAGACTGCGAAACAGTTTTGCAACTGTGTGATAGTTTGAAGAAGCATCAGAGGAATATTCTCCTGCTGTTTATATCATCCCCACAATTTCCTGCTATTTTATGATTGCAGAATCTCTACAACAGAGATAATGGAGAAGCAGAAAGCACTCAGCTTGACTTCTGAGGTTTTGAGTTAGTTTTCAGGATAGTCACTTAGATCATTTATCATAATTCATATGATAAAACAAAAAGACAGCAACTTCCTAATGTGGTTTTAATAGTACATTTTTCTAACTTTACTTGCATATGAAAATTCTGGGCCTAAAGAATAAGTCTTGGATTTTACAAACAATTTGCATTTGAATGAATCAGTCTTACTGTAATATAGAATTTTTTTTAAAAAAATCAAATACTACAGATGGCTCACTTTCCCCAATATCTTCCATTTCTCTCCATTTTATTCTCTTCTGAGTATTAATATTGCCCAGCTATTATTGATAAATGCATCTCTCCTGAGTAGGCGACTCTAGGAAACTCAGTGAGATTCTTCCTGAATTTTGAGCTAGAGGACCATATGACTGATTTCAGCCATAAATTAAATGAAGTAGAAAACGGAAAAGAATTTGTTGTTTTCTTATTATTCATGCATTAATTCCCTTGGAGATGCTTTTATAGAACCTGCACTTTTCTGTTAGCAAGCATGTCTCCCTGGGAAAAGCCCTGTCTCATTTGGCATAATTTCATTGAACAAAGCATGAATTGTTATGGGGTTTTTTTGGGCTGGTAGTCGGGTGAGATTCTGTACTCTGTGAATGGTTCTTTTTTCAAGTATACTAAAAACAACATAGAAAAGTCAAGCTAAATATTGGTCACTTGTATTTGGATTTTCCCAGAGTGATTATCTGTAATGGGGGTACATCTATCTCAGAAGTGGGTTTCAGCAGGTTTTGACCAGTTCTAGAGAACCGGTGATGGAAGTTTTGAGTAGTTCGGAGAACCAGTAAACACTTCTGACTGGCCCCACCCCCATCTATTCTCTGCCTCCCGAGTCCCAGCTGATCGGGAGAAAATGGAGATTTTCCACCAAGCCATGCCACACCCACCAAGCCACACCCATAGAACCGGTAGTAAAAATGTTTGAAACCCACCATTGATCTATCTTTGATAAAATCTCATCAAATTTATCACTGTTTTTCACTGGATTAATCCTCCCCATCAAAATTATCTCGAACGTCTATTCATAGGTCTCATCCGAGTCTCTAACCTGGAGAAGCTTGTTCCAAGATGAGTTGTTTATGACATCAGGGGTACTATGATTTCAATAGATGATGCCATCATTTATTCCAGCATGTTGTTTAGGCTGCCAGAAAAACAGTTCCTTGGACTTTATAATCTCCAGCTAACACTCTCTTGATTTCAAATTTGGGTTCTTTAATAATAGCACTGGAATAAGGAAAAAAATTCTACAAAAGACACCGTGGTGTTGAGCATAAAGCTCTGGTCCAAAACGAAGATTTAACCTGAAAGAAACTATTGGAAAAGTTGTATCATTTTTTTTAATTTCAAAGAAGAATCAGCTAGTTGAATAATATCTGTAAATTTATTCACCAAAACTCGTAGCAAGTCTCTTATGGCAATTGGGCACCATAAGAAGCACTGTAAATGCTATTCAGTTCAAATTATTAGCACATCATAATTTCAGAAAGAGGAACCTGGTCATTAGGAAAATAGTCTATATCATAAAGGCTGATAATAAAATTCTTCTAAGTTCTAAGTCTAAGTCTGATTTTAAAAAGTCTTAAGGAAGAATTGATATTATGTTTTGTATAAAGAGTAGCATTTTCTTGGATGTATTAGCATTAGTATGTGGGCTTATTTACTGCCCCATACCTCCTTACAGTAGTCTCTGGAGGATTTATAATGTAGAAACATTATTTGCATATTATCCCAAACAATCTCTTTAGTTTTCTACACAGTTAGGACTAGGACTCATGATTTCTACTCTTAACTGCTACCCCAAACTGTTTTTTGCTGAATCATACCAACGCAGAATTGTCATTTGTTTGGTTGTTTAAACACTTTAATTGTGTGGTTGGTTGAAGGTTTAAATTAATCAAGTTTAGTAACTGCAACTTGAATTTGATTTCAGTAAAAGTTATTCTTATAACTTGCAGTATCTCCTGAGCAGTAGTGGGTTGCTCCCGGTTCGGTCCGGTTCTATAGAATAGATAGCAGTGACGTTGTGACGTCACCGAACCGGTTCTATACTACCGGACTGAAGGCCCGCGCGCCTGTACTTACCTGTCCCTGCACGCAGCACGCGGAGCGCACTTACACACATGCGCAGGAAGCTTTTTTGAGCCTTTTTTTGCTGAAAAAAGCTTCTGCGCATGCGCAGGAGCGCCCGTTTGGCACGCACGTGCAAAGCACGCACACACGTGCAGACCACACATAAAGCGCGTGCACCTACAGAACCGGTAGGAAAGGTAAGTAGAACCCACCCCTGCTCCTGAGCCAAAGTTAATCACAAGAAGCAAAGGCTTTTAATGTCTTCCGAAGAGACAAGTCATAGTTTATCTAGCAACTTCCCTCTCTATATATAATCTGCTAATCGTTTATGCCTGCCTGTACTATTATGGGAAGATGTATTAATATAAACATTATAATAACAAAGTGAACAACAAAATATGGTGAAATAAGATGAAAACCAGAATTTGGTAACTGGATTTTCAGTACTGCTATGACAGCAGCCATTTTCCCTTCTCCTCCACCTCCTCCTCCATTATATTTGCCCTAATTCATATTCATTTCATTATTTTTAAGATTTAGTAGCTTAATATTTTTGCTATTATCCCCTTTTTTATTCCCCCGTGAAAGCTTCAAAAAACAAGATATGGAATTTATTTTGCATCAAAAAATGGTATTAATAAATATCCACTAAGCTGCTTATTGAAGAGGATTCTTTTTTTAATGGAGAGTTGACAAATCAAATTTGCTACTTTCTAAAAAATATAAGTGATTAGTTTCTACAGTGTTTTTGTTGCGACTTAAATTTAGGTTTTACCATCGAGTCCCAGAAGACAAGTTTTTTAAAATCACATTCAGTTGACAATCAACTTCCATACTTATATTCCTTTCAGCCCCGCACCCCAGATCCTATCTGAATAAGTCTTGAAGAAGTGCTTACTAATTACTCTTGACATACTGAGCAGACAGTATTTTAAATTAGAATAGCATCAGTAAGTCTTTTACAGATCTCGGAACATAATATTTTATTAATGCAAATATGCTATAAGCTGCTGCTTCTGAAACTTGCAGTAAGCAATAAATGTATTGATAAAAATCCTTTTGCATGCTGGAACTCTTCACAAGCATTAGTTGGTGATGTTGCAGAAAGTGAGCCCAGTGCACAGTCTGGAAGCTGACGCATGGACCTTTTCGGCTTTTTCAACAGAAGAATTGAATAGGACAGTTATATCTTTTGGTTAGAGGGTCATTGTGATTCAGGAGTTAGGCTAGGATTGAAGTAGGCAGGTTTAAGTCCATTTTCCCCCAGAAATTGAAAGACAGTTTTTAACCAGAAAGAGCATTGGTTATCCAATTTGTTCAAAATTCCAAAAATCGTTCATTAAATTTGGGGTGGCCAGAAGAACGCTCATCTTTAACAAAGAACAGAAAAGATGGCCATCATAATTTCTGCACCCTGTGCTTATGTCATACCAATTTGACATAACAACACTGGTCTGTGCAGATTTGTTGAATACACATCTAACGTTACATTTTATCATTATTAGTTTTTTTTTTTAAGTTGGTGGTATATTTAGTTGTAGAAAAAACATTCTCATCATTGTTCTCCTTTCTTAGGTTGTTTTAATAGCAATCCCATCATAGAGCTCTGAGGACCATTTTCTGTGTCTCTCTGTCTCTGTCTCTCTTTCTTAGCTGAATTCCAATTGTTGGGATAAAATGAAAACAGACTGCAATATCTGCCAGGATTGTTGGGAGTTTGGTAGCAATAGTAATAGCACTTAGTCACAGTGCTTTACAGCCCTCTCTAAGCGGTTTACAGAGTCAGCATCTTGCCCCCAACAGTCTGGGTCCTCATTTTGCTGACCTTGGAAGGATGGAAGGCTGAGTCAACTTTGAGCCTAGTGAGATTTGAACTGCCAAATTGCAGTCAGCAGAAGTAGCCTGTAGTACTGCACTCTAACCGTTGTGCCACTGTGGTTCATATAAGTATCATATAAGTTTCTTAACTCATCATCGTCATCAATAGCGAAGTTTATTTATTTAGAAGATTAAGCCAGATTCTGGGTGGCATACATTAAATAACCCCAACAAGCAATATTGGCAATAAAAAACATACAATATCAACAAAAATTGAAATCCATAATTTCACTCAGCAGCAAAAGGCTCATCAGTGGTATAGAATAGATGACCACTAAGCTCCATAAGATGGCTTATCTTATTTTCCCAGTCCAATGCCCAGGGAAAAGCCAAATTTTTAAAGCTTTCCTGAAGGATGACAGCGGCCAGGAGCAGATGGAGATCATTATGAAGGGCAGGGACTGCAACTAAAAAAGTTTCAGAGAAACGGAGGGATAGCTATGTAATATGTAACAAATATATACTATATCTGCATTTTAAAACATAAATAAATTGCTTTTTAAAGCAATTCAGTTATGCTCTCTTTTATTCAGACTGTAAGCGGGGTTTATTGTATTTGAAATGAAAGTGATAGGCTCCTGACTGTGGCTTTAATACCTACTGTCATGCCAGATTTACACCTTTTTAGGGGCTGACTATAATGCACATGTTCTTGGTGACTGACAGTTCGGCATAAGTGCAGTGTTTGAAAAATCACCTTTATAAATATGCAAAGTGTTAATCAGCGGGATTGTTTTAATATCTCCGCGTGGAGGGTTCTTTTCTATTATACATTAGGTTTATAGCAAGAGACAACAGAGCATGCATAAATATTGTCAGATCAAACTCAGGTTGGCCTATTAGAATAAAATGGGAAGAATGGTTGAAAATAATATTTTCACTAGAAACAAACTATAGTTCTTTTCAAACGGTGTAATCTTTTGAATTTGCACCTTTTAAAAATGATTTGGGAATTATGGATTGTAGGTAATGATAATAACATTAGCATTGTTGGAAGCCAGTGCAAGCCTACTGATCAACTGTCTGTGTCAGTGGAACATTCTCATTCTCCCCCAAAGCAGCTCAGACTCCTATTCTGGGGTATTTCCTAATTCCTTACTCATGAGCATTTAAAGCAGAAGCTAATCATGAACTGAATAGTTGTATTAATTATTGATTGAAATTTAGAAGAGTCTTTTGGAGTGGGCGGCCATTGCACGTCAGATCAATCAATAAAGTATACTGCCATTCCAAATTACAGTCTGGCCTAAATGTTAAAGTATAGTTTGTGTAAGATCGGCGCAGGTAGACAAAAGACGCGACAGCGAGGTCCGTTTCAGCACTTTATTTCTAAAGCGGCAAGAATAGAACAGGCGGCAAACGGCCGGGCTCCGCTTTAAATAGAACTCCGGCTGAGCTGCCGCCCAATGACAGGCATTCAAAGTTTCCACTGCTTGACTGCCCAATCAAGCGGCGGCACACAGGAATCACCAAATATGGACACAGCTATATATGAACATAACAGTTGGTTCTTATTATTCAAATCACAAGGAGTCTAGCAGCATCTTTTCCAACTAAAACAGTTTTTCTTATTTCAGTTTATGAGAGCTTAGGCCTTTGCTATTGGTTTGTTAGTTGGAAAAGATGCTATCAGATAACGGATTTTTGACTAGTGTACATTTTCCCTATAATCTTACATGGACAGTACATCTCACATTCTTGGTCTTTCTCCACTACTCCTACTTCTCTAGCACTATATCAAAGGGGGAACAATGATTGGCAGAATCTTTGAAGAAAATGGTTACGTCTATCTTCTGGTTCATTGAAATCTGTGAAAAAGAAGTCTTCCAAAAAGAAGTCTAGATTTAGTCTCGGAAATGTTGGAAATGAATTTCAGCCAACAAGCACTTGGGTCGATGAAAACAAAGAGACTTTATTAAAAGAAAATAATAATAGCTATTTTGCAAAATAGGGTGGGCATCCCAGCAGACCTCAAGCAAGGAGTTTGAGTCAGGAAGCCACACCTGAAGTTTCAAAAGCATTACATTTTATAGTTCCCTATCCCGACACCCCCCATACCCCTCCTACATCGGATCCAGTGACCAATCACAGCTAATCCAAAGTGCCTCTTAGAGACCACATCATCTCTTTTCTCTAATTACATTTTCATCAACACCTCCCCATAACTATGTCCATAAAATACTTTGCAAGCATTTTCTTATCTCTACTTGGCATTAAGGAATGTCGCCTCAGTGAGGCCTCTTTCTAACGGTCCTAAAACAAAGGAAAATTTATTCTAACATAACATTGTTACATTTTGGTCATCCTGTTCTCCAACTATCTTAAAGCAGAATAATGTCTAACAAATTTAACAGAATAGCAGAGCTGGAAGGGACCCTGCAGGTCATCCAGTCCAACCCCCTGCCTAAGCAAATTGAATCTTTACATGTAAGTATTTCTTAACCTATATACCTACATACTATCAGTGGTGAAATCCAATTTTTTTTACTACCGGTTCTGTGGGTGTGGCTTGGTGTGTGTGGTGTGGCTTGGTAGCCGTGGCAGGAGAAGGATACTGCAAATCTCCATTCCCATCCCACTCTGGGACCAGCCAGAGGTAGTATTTGCTGGTTCTCCGAACCGCTCAAAATTTCCGCTACTGGTTCTCCAGAACCTGTCAGAACCTGCTGGATACTATTTTATTTTTGAATTTTCTCATATCCTACAGAGAGACCTCTTGGGGAATTCACTCCAACAGATAGGCCGAGCCATGAGAATAATTTAATTTAATATAATTTTATTTGCTTTTAAAATAAATTGAATGAAATTGATATTATTTTCGGTGATTTAAAATTGTGGTGATAGCTTTGGAGGAGTACAAAGGCACAAAATGAACAATGTCTGCCCCTAATCATTATTATTTATTTCATGTCTATATCATTAATTTATCATGGTTTGTAGGTATGAAATCATAACATCCGAATTTTCAAAAGCCATAGTATAAGGCTTAATAAAGCAATGATTTAAACTGATATGATAGGGAGAATTTTCATGATAAAATATCTTGCCTAAAATAATGTTTTTGTTTTAGGTAAAAACTGATGCATCTTTTAAACGGGGGCAAAAGGATACATCTAAATTTGTGTGGCAGGAGAAAAACCCCCACAAGTTAAACAGAAAATGTTAACAAGATGCAAATGAAAGTGGAGGGTTGGGTTTGAAATGAAATTTTGCAGCTTGCTGTTTGGCTTGGATGAAAGAGTTGATACTGCTGAGTATTAGAAGACTTTTAGAGTTAGAAGGATATGACCTGAGATTGGGTGCCATGGATATTTGTGATATGATAATGTGTAGGTTAACATGGATTTTAAAAAATCATTCTGTTAGATATGCCATACTTCATAAACGGAGTAGTGCAAACTCGGACTAGATGTATTGTACTTACCTGGCTCTGCAGTATTTTCTTGGGTTCTTGTGATGGTTGGTAGACAGACAGACAGACAGACAGACAGACAGACAGACAGACAGACAGACAGACATTTTAGAATAACTTTATTAAAATTTAATAATCTGGATATCAGCAAAATTATGATTAATTTTAAGTGATCTCTTCGCAAATGTAAGTCTTTACATACAGCATCATTTTATCTGAGGGTGAATTTAGAGTGAAAAAAGGAAAGAGCGCATGAACATATTGTGTAACTCCAGAAATTAGGTTTTTTTTAATAAACAAAAATTAACATGTGGTTGTAAATATTTCAATCAAATGATGTTATCATGTATTTTCTCCCCCAGAAATATCGACAGTATATGTCTGGACTTCTGGCTCCTCCATATGGTGCTATGGAAACTGGCTCCAACAATGATAGTAAGTACACAAAAGCTACAAGAAATGCAAACATAAAAATCTATTTGTGTCATCCATTCCAGTGACTACATTTGACAATAAAGATAAAGGAAAAGGAGTCCCTGCGGCTTTTACTTTGCTAATGGTATATATAATCTCTGTTAATTATGGTGAAACTGGGTAAATAATAGATAGATAGATAGATAGATAGATAGATAGATAGATAGATAGACAGATAAATTATCAGTTTAATTCATGATGAATGATCATTCATGCTAAAAGCTTTGGAAATCAGTGAAACCCATGTTATTCATTTTTAAGAAGAGGATCATTGATTAGGGCAATTCCTACCATAAGGCAGATTGAAGTGGTTCTTTCAGGCAGCTCCTCTGAGGTGCCATGAAAAAGCAACACATTAATTACTTAATGTAATTAATAACAATTAAAATTAATAATAATTGTTCTTGTCAGGGAGGAAGAAGAGTGTTAATAGGTTTTTGTCTATCATGTAGAAAGAAGTTGACTAGCTGTGGGATATTGAATATAACTTGAATACCAGTTATTAGGAGTAAACACTGTTTACTGCTTCATTTCAGCAGTACAAAGTCTTGATATTTTCTGTGTTTGTTTATTGATTGTATTTGTACTTCACTGCCATCAAAAAGACTCTCAATGGTTCATATACATCAATAATATAATAAAACATTCATGGTAAAAGAATATAAAAATAATTTAAAACAATCTATAGTGAGTCTAGAGAATGGCCTTGAAGGGCAGAGAGAAGATCTGTTGCCAAGGCGACGATCAGATAAATAAGGCTTGAGCCTGGATCAGAAAAGTGATTCACAAAAACATCTTGGCTCTTTCCTCTTGCCTTCTAATTAACATGAAGAAAAAAAGAGAGAGGAAGATAAGCACATTCAGACTTGCAAGCTTGATATTAGCCCTATCAGGTAGACCAGACTAAGAATGGCCTAAAAATACTTTTAACAAAACAGCTATAGTAATCAAATCAAGACCATCCATTGTACTGACTACATAATGTCACAATAATTCAATCCAATCCTGTTAGTTATCACCCCCAGGACTGCCCAAATAACTCAGTTTCTTCTACCTTAAAACTGAAACCTGATACCTTGAAAGCCAACAGAATAGGAGCAAACCAAATATATGTGAGAGATTTTTCCAAGGCATGAACATACCCACAGAAAATATACCTTTGTGACCCTTTATCTCTTTACTTCACAAAATCTGAGAACCACGAGCGGAGGTGGCACGCGGAGCCATATCTGTGGGCACGTGACACTTGCCCTAGCTCAGCTCCAGCGTGCATGTGTATGCCAGCCAGCTGATTTTCGGACTTTCTGGGCCTACCGGAAGTTGGGAAATGGGTCGTTTCCAGCCTCCACAGGGCCTTCAGGGAGGTGGGGAAGGCCGTTTTCGCCCTCCAAGAAAGTCTCTGGAGCCTGGGAAGGGTGAAAAACAGGCCTTCTATGCCCACTGGAAGTCAGGGAATGGGCCATTTCTGGCCTCCAGAGGGCCTCCAGGTGGGTGGGGAAGTCCGTTTTTGCCCTCCCCAGGCTCCAATAAAGCCTCTGAAGCCTGGGAGGGTGAAAACGGGCCTACTAGGCCGACTAGTAACCTTTTTGCCATCGCATGCCAAAAGCGGGGGGAGTGTGGGGGGTTACGTATGTATGCACGGGGTGTGGGGC
>JANHFM010007066.1:39593-53289 GCA_032468115.1 Grayia smithii
AGGTGGGGAGTTATATACAGATAAGATTAGTAAATTGATGTTAAATTTAGTAATTATATTAATAATTTTTCCTTTTTATATATATATATGTGTGTGTAATTTGTTCTGGGAAGTCGATGGAGGGAAGGTTATATATTGAATTGATGTTAAGGGTTTTTTTTTTAATTGAAATTTAATTGTAAAAAAAATTTTATAAAACTTTTTTAATAATAAAAAATAATTATGTTGGAGAACTAATGATGATGTCTTTGTGATCTAAGCTATAACAACAAAAGAGCAAAACTGTTGATCCAAGAGGAATGATCAGTATCCAACGGTTATATAACAAACCAATCTATTTTCTTCTTAACAGATTTATACAGAGCTGGGCTAGCATGCAGAAATTAGATAAATATGTAAGGTAAGGAAGGTTGTACAGAAATGCTGGATCTTTCAATGACTGAAACAGAAGTTTAAATCCAGAGCAAATAATCTGTACAGTTTTTTAATTAAAGCTGAAAAATACAAAGGTAAAAACTAATGCAACGTAAGAAAAAAATAAAAAATGAAAAGGGGAGAAAAATCAGAAAAAGAAAAAACAGTATTGAAAGAAATAACTCCTCCTTAATCCATGTTTCAATAAATTATCTAACATTTCAACAAAAGATCTGTTCTTTCCCATCTCATCTCTTATCTATAAACAAATTATAGAACCTCTTCCTTAAATATTAATCAGCATAAGCTGAGAGTTACAAAAACTAGCAAGAGATATATGTTAACCTTAATCAAATAAGTCAGTTTCCTATTGCTCTACTTTTAACATAGTAGCTTATTTTCCTTAAAAATTAAAAATATTTTCCCATATATTTTCTCTTATCTATAAGCAAATCTTTAAAACTTCATCATACAAACTTAATGAAAAATCTATTAAGAGCTACCAAAAACAGCAATGTTTAAAATCTTTATCTTCAGTCTTTTCAAATAATATCCCACAACATAGTTTATCATTTTCTTTTTGTCTTTTCTTAGAAATTCCTTTGCAATTTAACACAGACCAAAAATAAGAACATATTTTAACAAATACTGCCTTTTCCCATATTTTATCTATAAACAAATATTTAAAGCTGCATAATTCAGCCCTGGTCTAGAAAACCAAATGCATTCATACATACATGATTACATACATACATTTGAACTTGATCAAATAAGCCTTCTTTATATTCTTCTTTTTCTTTTTAAAACATTCGATGTTTAAATAATGTCCCAAAAGTTTATTTTGTCTTTGTTTTTTCTTAGGAACTCTTATGAGTATAATACATTTCTTTTGTAAGTACAAGATAGTTGTCGAAGACACTGTTTTGATTTATTATTTGTGTATCCCTTTAGTTATTAAAAATCAGCTGGTATTTGTAAATCCCATGTGACATATTTTTCCATATCATTCTTGTATTTTGCATTTCTAAATCCATATCTAAAACAGCTTGGTTCTCATTGTATCCTCTTCTATCTCCTGTTTAACACCCAATTTTATGGTAACAGACAAACTTAAAGGGAAATTTCTGAATGCATTGTTCCCAAATATCCTTGAATTCTTCCAAAGTTAAAATACTTTTCTCCATTCTATATTAATAGATCTTTTCTCCTTTAATTATAATCTTTAGCTTTGTCTGGTTGCCTCTAGTGTCCAGCCTTCAAAGTTTCCTCTTATCATATTTTTTCCTAATCCACAATATTTTCCCACAGGAAAATTTCTTAGATTCAAAATCTTCATATATTTTAATAGGATTTTAAACACCCCACAGGAAGGATTCTTATAATTAGTTTCAAAATCCTATGTCCAATCTGTCTGACTCTTCCGTCCATTTAAAACTTTCCAAAATTACCATTCTAATTATTCTTCTCCTGTTTGTTTTAGAACAAAGAATTTTTTTAAAGTTCTTAAACTTATATGAAATCTCTTTCACTAAGGATGGAAGGAGAATCACCCAGTATCATGCAACTTGTCATTCTGAAGTCTCTTAATTTCCAAAAAGCAGTTATCAAGCAATTTCCTAAAGTAACATAGGAAATAGTTGAACACAGTATCTGTTTCAGGGCTCCAAACTACAGTTTGGCAAAGCAAAATCTCCCAGCTCCCAAACCCACTGAACCCACTGTTTTACAGTCTCCTCACAGGGAGTATCTGTGTGGAGCATTTATGGGTAATCTTAGTTCCTTCCCTTTATCTGAGGAGGAATTTTGAGATGCTGATCCATTTGCTGGTTCATCATTCTGCCACAGTCATTGGCAAATATAAAGTCCACCAACTTCTCTTCCCAAATGACTTCTAAGATTCTGCAAAATGCCTTCTATGTAACAATCTTAGAATAAGAACAAGAGGGTCAGGATGAGGCAGAGATAGAATTGTAGAGTAGGCACATGCACAGAATCAATCACAATGGCAGAGATTAATGAGAGTGGTAACTCTGCATAGTGCCAGAAAAGCTTAGACAGTGTCTATTGATGGAATATTTGCAAACTCTTGCAACTCAAAAAAGATAATAATCTTTGTGACAATGATTCATTAGATGTTGTCGAGCAGAACATAGATAGCCATCTTTCTGTGATCCTTTGCCTGGATTCAAAGTAGGGAACTGACTTCAAAGGCTATACAGCCCTTTCTATCTATGATAGTTTTCTATCATCGAATATAATATTCTATGATATTTTCACAGGTAGGAACATAACATAATAATAACATAGAATCCACTGGGAGCAAATTTAGCTGCTGAACTCCTACCAGACTCTGCAGAAACATGAATGCTAGCTCCAAATGAAGTCTCCTCCCATTAATCTTTCCCAATCAAAAACTGCAAAGAAAGATATCTGAAAAGAAAATATGCTACTGAGAATAAGTACTCGCATATAAAAGGAGGTCATTATCTCTTAAAAACACATCTATTTGGAAAAATGTATATAAAAATTTCAAGAAATCCAAAACAACAGTCTCATCACATTACTGATCTCGTCTGTCTTTCTTATCCATTATCTCTTTAATACATGAATGAAGTAATGAAACTGCAGAAGCAAATATTATTTAATGTTGCCTGATAAATATATTCTATTGGCCTTTTATCATCTTCAGAATTTTTGAATGTATATTGCGCAACTCCAACACTTAAGCCTCCCATTTCATCTCCCATTTTAACCCATTTTCCAGCAATTGCAACTAAAACATAAAGGACTCATGGTCTCCTGGTTTTTAGGCCAGCACCTTAACCACTATATTTCTGGTGTTTCCATTGTCGGGCATGCCAAAAGAGGCAGGCAGAACAAAGCAGAGTGGAAAAAGGTGGAAAGTTCAGAACACTTCAGAAGTGAGACACTTTTTTGCTTCACCAATTGCTTTGAAGAAATGCTTCACTCAAGCATTATGAAAGCAAAGCACCCCTCAAAGCTTTGCACAGCCCTATTAAGGTGAAAATTATAAATTGTATGGTAAACAGAAATGACTCACAAGTGTTCATATCAGTGGTGGGATTCAGCTGGTTCACACTGGTTCAACAGAACCAGTAGCTAATTTTTTGTTCAGTTCGGGCACAAAGGACTCACATACACCCAAATGAGAGAGTGCTGCCCATTTGCTTCCTCAACCCTCCTGCCCCACACAGGCCAGATCTGCCCCCCAAGCTCAGCAGAGGAACCGGGACAGTTCTCCTCTTCTCCTCACAGGGTTGAGCCTGGCTCAGGCACCCACCTACTCCAGTGCCAGACGAGGTGAGGTAAGGGGGCCACACAGCGTGATCCTCCCAAGCCTGGCAGTGGAGCAGCGGGCACAACCAGCCCTGGCGAGCTCCCTTTCCACACAAGGTAGAGCCACTCTGAGTGTCTCTCCCACACCCCACCCACGGCATCCTTCCAGATGGGATGGACCTGACAGCTGTGGAGGATGGGAGCTGAGATCTGCACCAGTCAGCTGCCTGTATCACCGCTGTGCAGCTGGTGGTGGGCATCAGCCAGAGGGTCTAGATGAGGCCAAGCAAGAAGGAGGACCTGGGCATGCTAGGTGAGTGGGATACTTGTGGGGAATCTGTGGAGGTTCTCCCAGGACCCTGATGAGTGTCTGCCACTGTGCATCTTCTCCAGGAACTCTTTCTGAGCTCCTGGATTTGAAATGCATGTTGTGCAGGGTGCATGTTGTGCAGGGTGCAATACATGTTGTGCAGCTGTGCACACACAGCTACAAAATGGTCATTAGGGCAGAGAACCGGTTGTTAAATTACTTGAATACCATCACTGGTTCACATCCCTTTCTTCAAAGGACATGGGAATGAAATGTTAGATAGATAGGCAAACACCTTCCTGATTTTAAAATTCCAGTTTCCAACAGAATTTGAAGAGGAGTTTAAAGAGACAAGAGCCTCAAGAGCTGAACTGAATCAAGCATTCCATGAAGATTTTGTAGAAATAACAATCAGCTGAAAATTTCAGAGACAGGCCTGAAAGTATTTAAACTTTGGGGGGAAAAATGATCTGGAAAAAACAAGAGGAGCTTCTATCTAATGTATACATGATTCATTCTTCTTGGCATTTCATCCTGGGATTGTTCTTAATGTTATGAGAAGACACTTTAATGGATTCTTCCTTCTTTAGGCAATAAGTAATATGTTTGAGCAATGAACAAATCTTTTACAATTTCTTCTACAGGTATCCCATTGCATGGTTCTTTATATATATGAAGTCTAATTATGCACAAGGATATAAGCTGCCAATACATTCTATTTTCGTCTACAGTGTAGCCACATTGCCATTTCTTTAATATATCATACCTACCTGAGAGATTGTGAAGCAATTAAAAGAATTAATCTCCTAAAACATATAAATGATACAGCAAATATAGAATGTTCAAACATTTTATTCAGTAAGGATTCCTTCTTTGAAAAAATGGGGGGTACACAAAACAGACTGTGGGCAAAACTGGTGTAAAGAATTTTAAGTGCCTCAAACTAAGAAAAAAATTCGTATTTTCTTGTTTGAAGAGAAAAAAAGCAAACATACTTCCTGCAATGTTTTGTAGGGGAGAAATGCTTTGCATTCAGTTTCACTCTGAGTTTCTACATTAAAAGGGCAGGAAACACTATGTTCTAAGGTAAGGTTTAGATCTACACAGGCATAAGCTGCCAAACAGGATAAAATGCAAACCACAAATACAAGATGATAACCAGAAACCATGTTTAAAGGATTAAAGAACTGAAGAAATAACTTGTTTATTCCCACTGAAGAAAAGGTCAAAGACAGACCCTCAGGCCCAGCTGCAGGTATTATTTCCATATGTATCAAGTTGCCTAAACTCTAAATTTGGGTGCTTTCAACCTTTTGTAGGAAAGAAGATGAACAATGAATATTTCATGCAGCACCATCATTCACTTGTGAATACCTTGGAAACTATGAAAGTGCAAGCATAATAATATTGTCATCAGAGACAGGAAAAAGATGAAAAGCCAGAAAATCATGGCTATATTTCCTTTCCAGAAATAAAAAGGCTGGTCTTTGAAAAAAAAATATTTGAAAATGGATTTTTGAATAAGACTACATCTTCAGAATTAAAGAAGGACTAAAAGCCTGCTTGTTCATTTCCTCAAGGAGGAAGTGCTATCACCATAGTCTGCTTCTCCCATTTTTAGTTCAATATTATTCAAAAATAAAGCTCAACTAATCCAGGGGTTTTAATAGCTTAAGTGCTGCAATTTAGACTTCTATTCAGAGTAAACAGGCATTCTTGCTTCTGTCTAGATTTTCCACACTGCCTGGAACAAGGTGTAAAACAATTCCAGAATCTCCTTTTTTTATAATTTAACATTTTTATTGAGTTATAGAGTAATATAAAATACAAAATGCAAAGTAAATAGGAAAGCAGTGGGGAGGGAAAGGGGAAGAAGAAGTGAGGAAAGATAAGAAATAAAGGAAAAGAAGTGTTGACTTCCGACTCTGTCTGTTACCGTAAAATAAGGTATTAACATCAAATCACAACTTTTTGCTTTTTCATAATAATATGAACAAGCCATTTCTACAAAGATCTATCAATCTAATCAGTAAATCCCAAAGTCAAAGTTTCATTCTTGTCCACATCAAGCACAAAGTTCAGAAACAGTCTCCATGTGGAAACAAAAGTACTTATATTCTTTTCTTTAGTTTTGCCATTTCAGCCAACTCCATCAGTTTTTGCAACCATTTGTCCATAGTAGGAATTGAAGTATCCTTCCATTTTTTTGCATACAATAGTCTTGCTGCTGTCAACATACAGTATAAAGTAATTCCAGATTCTTTTTAATTGGAGAATGTCTTCCACCATAGTGAAAAGAAAGTGTGTGTGTGTGTGTACAAAGATGCTGTGTTAGGAAGACTGCCTGGAATATGAGGAAAGCCTCTGTATCATAGACACAAGCAAGAAAACTCAGTGGCAGTCCCAAGATAATACAAAGAAGCCAAAAGCCTTGGAAAAGCTTGCCAAACAGACAAGACATGCTTAAGCAGAGTCAAAAGACAGGAGGAAGAGTATTTGCAGAGAAGCATCCAAAACAAACCAGCTTCATTGAACATGGAACAGCCCAGGTGGAGTTCTACGAACCAATTTCAGGAAGAAAGAGAAGCTGTGCATGCTGGAGGGATGAATAGCTCCTATACTAGTGCAAATCCTTAGAGAAGTTATGAAAAGCTTTCCGAATATAATTGGATTGTGTTTGGCTACAAGAGCTGAAGACATGGGAAAATGAGAAAAACCCATTAACCTAGTAAAACAGTGGAAATAGGAAAGAAATTGCGGTGATAGGACAATATAGAACCAGAACATAGAACTATTGAGGTAGCAATTTATAGATGAAATAAGATAGAAATAGTTTTAGGAAACATAGATAAATGTAAAGTGGTAAGAGAACCCAACATTAAGATAGTCAATAAGAAAATAGGAAACAGGGATATAGAGTCAACATTAAAAAAATAAAAAATAGAATATGTACAAATATTTTATATTTTTATAAAAGTCTTTGTGTCTGTAGTCTGTACAAGAGCAAGAAAAACCCTAACAATCTAGTTCATAAATACACAAGGGAGCAATTGACAGTGATGCATGGTGACAGAAAACATAAGCCTCATGCTTTCTGACTGACTTTCTCTGTTGCATCAGAAAATGAAACTTTAAAAACAACAGCAGCAACAAAATCCAAATTGGTAGAGAAGAGACTTGGGAGATACAGAAGGCTTTCTTAGCAAGCAGAGAGATGAGTTCTGCTTTGCTTCAGAATTACATTTAATAATATAATGCTTGTTTGATTTTTAGCTGCACAAATCAACCATTTACATATCTAAAGATGCAAATAATCCTTTTTCTTTTGACTGCCTGATAAATCCTCATCTATACCTGATTTAAGAGTGCATGTCTAGGAACTTTTTTCCATCTTTAGATTTTTAGAAAGGTGCCTCAAGCACCATCACAAAAGGGCTATGGGGAGTATGGCAAATAACAAAAGCTTGGAATGATTTTTGCGTTATCTGTGTGTAAACATTTAATTCTAACTTGTGTCCCCACAATCACAACATAGCAGCTCAAGCTTTTACACAGCAATTATAAACCATGACACATAACTGGTTGGGTTCAACCACGCATTAAGCCAAAACCAGTCAAATCGGTGTGTTATGAAAATAAAATTGTGTCAAAATTTTGAAATATCTCATTATTAGCAGTAGGAACAAAGTAATCTGATGGTTATATTCATGTGATCAGACTAAAATCCTGCAATCAGCCTAAGATACTGGGAAGAGACCAAGGGGACAGAAAAAGCATTTTTTTTCCTGTTTCTTAAGGTGGAGATGAAAAATGGCTGGCAGTCAGTCCACTTCTTACCACATCTGTTTTGCTGGCACTTGCTGCAAAACTAGGGGAAATCTAATGTCAGAGTGGCTGTTGTGGAAAACCCTAGAATGTCTCTAAATATTGTTAGCTGTTGGGGAAGTTTTGGAAGAGAAGAAAGTTTCCTATTGCTATCATCACTATGCTTTGAATGGATGGAATAAATGGCAGCAATCTGTCATTTGAAATGCCTGGGCTGTAAATGATGCTAAGATATATTTTTAAAATACAGCACAAAAATCCATGATTCTCAACACCAGCACCTTAGTGAAAAATTCACAAAAATCTAATCTTATAGCCAATTGTCCCAAGCAATTCATGTTCACAACATCTGTCATTTAAATTTTAAGGAATAAATTTTACTGATTGTAATAAACAACATATCATATCTTGTCAGTCAAGTTACTGTTGCCATTTTGATACGTAAAAATAAGATATATTACTTTGGGAATACTATGAAAACCCACTAGTGCTCAATTCATTTATTGCTTGGCATGCTGAAAAATAGTAAGCAGCTGCAAACTCTCTATCCTGAATATCCAGCTAGTGGCATTTATATTTACACATTTTTTTAAATTATACTTCCTATTGCAATCAAAAATAAGTACTTGAGCAGGGGGAATATTAATACATGCTTTTCTGTTATCCAAAAGATCTTTGATGAGGACAATAAATAAATGGATAGGAGTGTTGGGCAATACTGAAATTATTTTTTTCAATTAATAAATCAATCTATATATATAAAAGTGAAACCACTCATGCATTAATCATGAAATCTCCACAACTGTAAAGCCTACAAACCTGAAATTTGCCACGTATGTTCCTCTTGGCTTCTAGGTGCTCATTAAGAAAGGATTTTTGGAAATGACCATCAGAGCATTAGTATTTCCTATATTATTATAACACACTCTAATGCTAATTAGTTAGACATTCTACTACCCCTCCCAACTGAAAAATAACTCTGGATAGAATGGGATAGCATAAGATAGGCTTCTGTGGGGCAAGCCTCATGGAGAGAAGGGGATAGAAAGCCTGAGGGAGAGAAGGGGATAGGAGACATTTCTGTGGGGCAAGGCTGAGGGAGAGAAGGGGAGAGGCTTCTATGGGGCAATCCTGAGGGAGAGAAGGGTAGAGGAGAGGATCTATGAGACCAACCTGAGGGAGAGAAGGGGAGAGGAGAGGACAGGAGAGGTTTCTGTGGGGCCAGCCTGAGGGAGAGAAGGGGAGAAGAGAGGATCTATGGGGCCAGCCTGAGGGAGAGAACGGGAGAGGAGAGGGTCTATGCGGCCAGCCTGAGAGAGAGAAGGGAGTAGGATAAGAGAGGCTTCTGTGGTGTCAGCCTGAGGAAGAGGAGAGGCTTTTGTGGAGCCAGCTGAGGAAGAGAAGGGCAGAGGAGAGGATCTATGGAGCAAGCCTGAGGGAGAGAAGGGTGTCAGGGTTCCAAGGAACACCCCCAGTTCCTAACTGCCAAAGGGGAGAGGAGAGGCCTATTGTAACTACTCATTAATTTTCAAACACTGTGTCGATTTATCAAGCCCGAGCACATAGTTTTGTTGCAAAGCATGGGTGTCCAGCTAATAGTATATATATGGATACATACTGTACACATATACTGTACATATATGGTGGCTGGCTGAAACTACTGTGAGGTATGGTTCAGAAACAACAGAGGACCACAGATAATCTTCTTAATATACTGAATTATGTGATCAATCAAATTCTCAAATTCCAAACTAAAGTGAAATTTTATGCCATATTTTTAAAATGCTTTTGTGGGTTTTTTTGTTAGGTGGCATAAGAAAACAAGAATAAGTTTAAGGGTCTTATGCAATACAGTTTCTTCTATAGGTTACTACTCTGTTTAAGATTTTGTTATAAAATGGTATTTTATAATAAAACAAAGGAGGTTTAAAAAACTTCCATTGAGAGAATATGTTTCTGATGACTGACCAAAATGATTGCCAGATGAAAACACAAGATGTGTCCAGGTTCTAAATTTAATTAAGATCAGCATGTCAATACAATAGCAGTCAGAATCAGGTACCAGCATTTAATTACTATGAAGAGATTAATGAACTTTGGAAAGACCAAAGCCTTTCTTCTTATTAATTAGGAGTGGATTGGATGCTTGCTCACATTATCAGTTAGGAGAACCACCAATAAAACTATTTGGGAATGTGGAGATTTTAACATGTAAAGCTACAACATTATGATCCAAAGAAGCAAAACAATTGTTTTATATTTAAGATCAGCACTATAATTAGCAAATAGGATTGTATAAATAAATGAATACAGGTAGTCCTTTACTTACAACAGTTCATTTAGTGACCATTCAAATTACATTGGTCCTGAAAGAAGTGACTTATGATTGTTTTTCATACTTATGACCTGTAGCAACCCCATAATCATGTGATCAAAATTGAGGTTCATATTTATGACCACTGCTGTGTCCCAAGATCATGTGATTATCTTTTGAAACCTTTTGAAAAGCAAAATCAATGGTAAAGTCAGATTCACTTAACAACTGTGGTACTAACTTATCAACTGCAGTGATTCACTTAATAACGATGGCAAGAAATTTCATAAAATGGGACAAAACTCACTTAACAAAAGTCTCACTTAACAATAGAACTGTTGGGCTCAATTGTGGTCATGTTGAGGACTACCTATAGCACTTAACATGAAGGTAAATATAGGACAAATGACAAAAACAAATTGTCAGAGTCTCTAAGCCATTACTAGTTGACACAAAAAATATACATGCTGGAATTCTGTCAGGTTGAAGAAATCAGGAACCATCAGAGTTCAAAAAAACCTACAAGCTTATTTATTTCATGCTACCTATACACAAGAATCTGAACTACCCTGCGTCTCCCTGTGACCGGTAAGATCCCACGGTGTCAGTCTTCTCCGGGTTCCGTCAGCTAAACAATGCCAGCTGGCGGGCCCGCAAGAGAGGGCCTTCTCTGTGGCTGCTCTGACTCTCTGGAACCAGCTACCTACCAAGGTCCGGACTGCCTCCACCCTACTGACCTTCCACAAAGCAGTCAAAACCTTGCTTTCCCGGCAGGCATGGGGCTGTTGATCTCGCGACTGTGATCTAGCAAGATCTGGCCCCTGACGGGTTATGAATGTTTCTTTTTTTCTACTGTTTACTGTTTTTAAATTGGTTTTTTTTTAAATTATAAATGTAATTCCTTATGTTTTTTACTGTGAGCCGCCTGGAGTCCTTTGGGAGTTGGGTGGCATATAAGTTTAATAAGTAAATAAATAAACTATCAACAGTCAAAGCAAATTGGCACCAAGGATAAAAATGAATGAATGAACTTCCTGGGGATGGGACACAGATCTTTAATGGGGAGGTGGGTTTAAAGACTCCAAACTGATGATGCATTTGACCTCAGGCTCAACCTGGTCATCTCCTACAATTCAAACCTGTAACCAGCTCACCTCTTCTTATACTGGAGCTGTGTATTACAAATATGAGATTCTACATTTTCATTGAGTAAGAACTACCTTTTATATGTAATTGCAGGAATAATCAAATGGCATACATTGTACACTCCTGTCTAATTTAGATCTAGGCAGCAGGTGAGTAGGTACATCAGGGTCACTGTATCTGTGATGAACCTGCTTTTCCCCATTGAACTTCACTGACTGAATAAATCCTCAAAGATATCCAAAGAAACTCTGTATTAAATCTAGTATCTTAGTATCCTAGTATATTTGTACTAACCCTAGTACTACTCCTTAGTAGCTTTGCTGATAAGGAAATCAATGGGAATTAAAGATAGTTCAGACATATATAAGACATATGGTAGTGTTCTCATAAGAAGGGAAGGGAAGCAGGTACAATTGGCAAAAGTGGACAACTGTTAAATACCTGTGTTGACATATTAAGATTAGAGACAATTTCAGGAAGAAGATTAATTAAAATTATATGAGCATTAAGGTAGATAGATATTTAAGACTAAAATAGGCTGAAGACAAAGGCTAAAATAGGCTGATGACACTGCTAGTAGCTGTTGAACATGACCTTGTAATTTTAATCGAAAGAAAAAGTGGCTACTGAGGCTAAAATGTATTGCTCAGTTTTTTGTACTGTTAAAGTTAATATTACACCCAACTGTTGTATTGTTTGATTTCTTCTGACACTAACCCTTTCAACATTTTCACCAGGTAATTGCTAAGTGGGGTAAAATCAAGCGCTCAAGAGTGAGACCTGGAAGGGCATTGAGCAATCTAACATATCACTATAAAGTTCATGCAGGCTGTGCTAGAAAATAGAAAGAAGAAAACTTTACCTGACAGATGGTAATCAGCTGGATCCAGGCCAATTCCTAATGTACTTCAGTGGCAAACTTTAATCCTTTTCTTAAATCTAAAAAGTTCTTGTTCTGCAATTCAGCAACATAGATGGATACATATATGCCAGGTATAACCGTGCATTAATCTCATGTCATAGCTTACGAAGTTTATTTAGAGTTGTTCTGAGGTTGAAAGCTGAAGGGTAGGTAAAAACGTTCATTTAGTACATTTGTATCAGGCTGTAACTCACTATCAGGCTGCTTTGAAAAGAATGCAGAACAATTAGTCAAGCTAGGAAGTGAAATTGCTTGACTATTCTGATAAACCAAGCCTGAAATTGCTTCTCATTGTCTTTTAAGGGAATTTTTAAAAAGGAGAAACTGGAAAGCAATATGGCCTTTGAATCATGTCCCTCAAATTTGTGCATGAATCCCTCTCATTGTACCCTTAAATAAAATGTGAAAGTGAGAAAGGAGAGAGAGAGAGAGAGAGTTTATATTTCTAAATAAGCTATGAATAGATGCTTATTCAGACATGCTATTTTGCATTATAGAATTTAGTATAAACTTTGGATATAATTAAATCAATAAAAGATAACATCTCTTTCCAGATGAGGTTGGCTTCCAATGATTTCATGGATTCATATTCATTTCTTGACAGCAATACAGAGATTATTTGCATTGCCCTTCTTCCAGGATATGGTTCCCTGATTGTGTGCCTGTGCACATGTACACACACAAACACACACATGGAATTCTTCAAAGAAATCCCATTTAAGTGAAGCTAACTGTGCTCCTAAGAACATACAAGATAAGCTGAGAGCTGCTCCTTACTAATAAAGCACCAGCATTTTTTCTTTGAAAATCAGGTGCCCATAACTCTGCAACTCTAAAAATCTGTAATTTTAATTATTGAAAGCTTTACTATCTCTCGCTTGGATATTTTAATAAATGCACCTCTGTTTGGTCAATTATTTCTAATGAATATTTTTATTATTTTTAGAATGTTAAAAAGTATTGCAAAAATAGTTTCTCCATTAAACAGTCCAATAATAAGCCCTTTAAATTCTCGATTCATCCCTCTAGGGTACTTTAGTTAAGATATTGGCAAGATAAAATATCTTTTATGCAGGTTATCATGAAAGGCTAGGCTAAATATACAGAATAGTTTATTTTAGTCCAAGCAGCTTCCTTGGCGCAAAAGATTGCATCATGAACCAGGGCTGCTGTTAATGGACTTGTATTTTTTTCTAGATAATGAGCACAATTTGAATTCAGTTTGCATTCACAGAGTAGATGATGCCAAGGCACAGCTGCTGGACCTATTCCATTTCTTATGTGATGGCATTTTGTACAAATCTTCCGGTTTGAAATTTAAAATAGTATCTTATCTATTGAAGTAGTTTAGAGATAACCATCATTTAGCTGAAATCAATACTTATGTTATCATGGTAAATATATTTGTTTGAAAACATTTGTGCTACTGAAATTGCAAAACCAATTTAGGAAGGAAGGAAGGAAGGAA
>JANHFM010007068.1:12687-24081 GCA_032468115.1 Grayia smithii
ATCTCTTGGCCTTACTCCTGAGTTGTCCTTTTTGCTTTAGCTGCTCTTGCCTTCTGGCAGCTCTTCTCATGCGTGCATTAGGAGCAGGATCTTCGTGTTCCTCTGTCTCTCTGCTGTCCGCCTCTGGAGGCTCCGGAGTCCGCGCATCTCTCCCAGATGGCCCTGGCCCCATCTCTGCCTCTGATGCTGAGCCTTCCTCCGGTCCTTCCCCAGAGTCCAGGACATGATCCTCCACAGCCTCATCACTGTCTTACTCTGCTGTAAGCTCCATGAGCTCCTGGCGGACCACAACAGTCTCTTCAGCAAGAACTTCTAAAACACAGCCTGCCCTCCATTCATACCTTGCTGCACAACTCCTTGGCCATGAAAACAGGAACTTCTGTCAAAGTCAGAGCAAAGGAAAATGCAAAGTTATCAGTAATGCTAAAATTCTGAATCGAGTGGGCGATCCGACAGATTCTTGATGTGGAAGAGACAACTAGAAGGACATCTATCCTGGACTCAGTTCTTGCTGATAGGGTTGAAATGGTTGAGGGAATGGAAGCTATAGGAACTTTGGGGGAACAGTGACAGATGAATCAGTGGGACCGTTCGCTTCCTGGGCTTGTGAGTGTTCCATCGCTGGAGGTTTTTCAAGATAAGTTTGGGCAGCCTTTGTTTGGAATGGTATAAGATCTCCTGCCTTGCGCAGGGAGTTGAACAGAAGGGCACAGAACAACAGAGTTGGAAGGGACCTCAGAGGTCTTCTAGTCCAACCCCTGCTCAAGCAGGACATACTTTCAATCAGGGGTGGGTTCTACTTAACCTTTACTACCGTTTCTCTTTATGCATGCGCTTTGCGCGTGATCGGCACACGCGTGATGGCTTTGCTCTCAGGCATGCCGAACACGCGCTCCGTGCATGCGCATTTACTACTCTGTTTGGGAAAAAACTCGAAACAAGCACTCTGCACATGTGCAGAGCAGAAAAACGTAAGTACGGGCGCGCGGGTGGGCTCAGCTCCCGGCCACGGAGAACCAGTTCGGTGAGGTCACACCGTCACCGCTACTGGATCGCGCGAACCGGGCCGAACTGGGAGCAACCCACCACTGCTTTGAATGCGGCATCCAATTTCGGCCACCACAATATAAAAAATATTGGAGGTTGTCATGTTGGATTGGGAAACCTCCAAGGTCCCTTCCAGCCCGAGGACTCTATGATTCTAACCACTATCCCCTCTTCAGGAACAACAGCCTGAAGCTTGAAGGTGTGAAGAAATTGTGGAGCAAAGAAGGCTACCTGCCCCAGAAGAAAAACCAAGAAGAGAAAACCACAGAGGCTGCTCTGCAGGGCGGCCCATCAGCAGAGACGGTGGCGAGCACCTCCCCACTGCAGCCTAAGGAAGAAAGGACGGATCACGCAGAAGGGACGGAAGAAAAGCAGCAGCTCGCTTCAGCGCTCTTTCTCGGGCTAGGATCCCAAAACAGCCCTAATCTGGTAGGCTGCCTAAATTGCCTCTTCCTTCCTTCCTTCCTTCCCTCCTCCCTCCCTCCCTTCCTGCTTTCTTTCTTTCTTTCTTTCTTTCTTTCTTTCTTTCTTTCTTTCTTTCTTTCTTTCTTTCTGTCTTTCTTTCTTTTTGGTGCAACGAAGTGTGTATCTCACGGACTTGGTGAGTTAAATTTGCAGTTTTCGAACAAGGCAGTTCGCCTCCCTCTGAAGGTACAGAGGGGGATGTTGGCTACTGCGAACCGTTTGAGGTTGGTAAGCAAGAAAGCAAGCAAGTAATTCTTAATTTCGCCAAAGAGCCAGCATAAAAGCAAGACGATTTAAACAGCACAGAAAACGTTCTATGTACTGATTACTTTCTGCCTATGGGTGTAACGTATTATTGTTAATTCTAAACTAAAAGTAGAATTTGAGCTAAGAATAATCTAAAAATGAAGAGTAAAATTCTGGTATTTTTTTAAAACTGAAACTTTATCCTTATCCATAGGCAGAACTAAATGGTAGGAATCTGGAAAATATTGTTGAAGTTGTTAGTTCCTGCCCAGATCTAGTAGCTGTATGGCAGAATTTAGCAGCAGCCAAAGAAGTAGATCTGTCTGGTCCAAGAGGATTTGTATGTAAAAAGCATCTCTGTGCAGGGGGATTTGTTATATCAGGGTAAATAAAAGGAGCCCTGGAATCCCTGTAGAAGCTGTATGTATATCCAGCAGCATCTATATCACAAAGACACAATCAGAAACCACAGGATATTTATTTATATACTCATACAGAGAATATACCTGCCTTCAAGTACAGAGAAAGCAGAGCATTAAACCTTAAACATTAAATTACTAAGTGATTTAGTGCAATTAGTTCAAGACTTCCTCAATTTGGAAACAAATGGAATTTATATATCCCACCAGTGCAGGAGTGAAGAAGATCAACTCCTTAAGAAAACCTCTGGATAGTTGATACTGATCTAGTTGTTTTTCTGTGTCCAATGGGTTCTGGGTACCTTTTTGACATGTTTTTAATCTAGGAACAGGAGAACTTCCTCAGAGACATGTGTAGCTTCTCAAGTAGATCCTTTTTCCATATAGCATTAAAATTATCTGTCAGAGAGGTCAAGTCGATGAGCAGAAATTTACCTACAATTAATAGATGAAAAGCTGAATCTTTCTTTCAATCTTATTTACTGGAGAACTATATTTGACATTTGAATGATACTTTGTAGAACTTTAGATAGCAATTTTTGAGTAGTTCCCATAGGGCAGGGGTCAGCAAAGTGCAGCTCTTTGGGCTCTCTCCTGCGGCTCCCTGTCAGATGATCCTACCACTGTGTGGCCCCTCCCCTCCTTTGACTCTCACGCACACACGCACGCATGCGCACACACACACGCACACACACACACACAAGAGGTAGAGAGAGAGGGGAAGAGAGATGAGAGGCAGAGAGATGAGAAAGTGAGGGGAAAAAGGAAAAGAGAAATGAGAGGGAGGGAGGAAGGGAGATGAGAAAGAGGGAGAGGGAGAAAGATGAGAGGGAGGAAGAAAGAGAGGGAGGAGGAGAGAGAGGAAGAAAGAGAGAGACCTGTTTAAAAGAAAATATCTGGAACCACAAAACCTGGGTAGGTGTGGCTGGGGGGTGTCATGTGACTGGGTGGGAGAGAGTGATGTCAAGTTGGCCATGCCCACCCAGGTTTTGTGACTCCCGATGTTTTGTTTTCTGTGGGAAATGGGACCAAGTGGCTCTTTGAATGTTTAAGATAGCAGACCCTTGCCATAGGGCTTAGCTGAGAACCGTTGAGGAGCTGAGAGCACACCTGGGTGTAGAATAACTGTAAAGCATCAAGGATTAATATGGCATCCCTTGATCAATGGAAAATCTGATATGGCTGCATTCTAGATTACATGGTCTGAATGAGCCCTTCTCTCATCAGAGACTTGAAAATATTGGTTTGTTCAATTTTGTGATCATTTAACAGGCATCTGTAAATTCCAGGATGTTTAGCAAACACTAGGACTTTCTTTTTTTTACACAATTATTCCTAATTCTTCAATGAATGTTTTTGGCCAGTCCAACAATTCTGTCTTTAGATGTTTGGTGTACAAATGATCCTCTATAAACTAATTGGATGGTCATTCAATTTTCTTCTCACTGTTATAGTGATTATTACTGCTATGCCCCAAAGTTCTGGCACTCTTGCAATGAAAAAAGGGTAACTGATACTGGGGTCTCCCATTTTTACAATTCTGCTATTAGGTAATAATTGCTTGTGGCGTTTTCTGGTTTAGGCTGCTGAACTTAGTTTTTTAATTTCTGGAGTTGTTACTGGTACCTATCAGGAAGAGGCATTCAGATCAATTTGATCTGGCTTTTTTTAAAGTGTTAAGAGAACTAAAATGTGTCTCTGGGATCTTAGCTGGATTTGTAAAAGTTAAAAAAAATGTTTTAATGATAGAGTTGCCAGAGTGGAGTTGAGTTTCTGGTTTGAGTGGCTACTATCAGAAAGTTCTGACTGTTTCCCTTGACTTCCCACAAAGCAATTGCTTATAATGCCTTCTCTGCATTCTTACATTGCTAATAGGACATGGCTGCAGAATATTCCTGATATTTATTAAAAAGCCAATTCAAGCCTTCCTTTGCTTTCAGGCAATGTAAATCAAACTAGCAATTTGATTGAAATACCTTTTGGGACTGAGGATGATCCAGGAACAGGTTGGAGTCACTGAAGTAGATTAGAGCAGTAGCAAATAATTGACTCACCTGAACTGTTAGTTCTTATAATTTTGATGTGCTGACTCAGAATTTCAGATTGTACTAGTATGTGTTTCTTCCTGTTATGATAATCCACTTAATCCAAGTAGAACAGAGGCCATCTTATCCCATAGTTACAAGGTTTAGGACAAGAAATTCGTCAGGCACCTGCAAGATTAAAATTCCCAGGAAGTGATCACTGTCAGGCCAGATCAGTATGGAAGAGCTCTCTATGAAGGGTATTGTAGTTTGTGAAACTCCATAGTCTATTAGGAAAGGTGTCAATGCCAGTCCTGTGAGAAAATTCTGTGGGATAGTCAGTAGGTGTTGAGCAAGTCACCAAGGTTAGATTCAGTTTGTAGAAAACCTAAAGCAAGCAGAGCCTACAGCATCTTTGGACTGATGAATAAGCAGTGGAAGAACTGGGGTCAGTAATTGCTGTCAATGCATCCCATTTGGCAAATGGGAAAATATATTGCTTTATTCAATTGCAACATAAGGTAACATATGAACATAAGCAGTGCTCTGTTGGATTGAATGGCCAGCCAGTCTAATCCATCTGTCTGTTCTCAGAGTGGCCAACCAACTGCACAAGGAAACCCACAAATCTCCAAACAAATGGTCTTTAAAGGTAGCCACGGTGACATCAAGGCTTGCTTTCCTGTGACTTTCAGGAATTGGTCCAACCCTTTTTTTTTTTTTTTTTGAAGCCAGCCAGGCTGATAGCTCTACATCTCATGGTAGCAGATTCCAAAGTTTAATTATGTGTTGTTTTAAATTTGTTTGTTCTCCCAGGATTCAATTTTATTGGTTGACCTCAATTCTATTAATCTGGGAAGAGGAAATTAACTTCTCCTTGGCTACTTTATCCATACTATGCAAACTTTTGTATTCTTTAACTCTCTCATTCACTTGCTTTCTATATTAAAAAATCTCAAATGTTACACTCTTTCCTCTTAGGGAGGTTCTTCTAGCCTCTCGCTCATCTTTCTTGAAGTCTGAACCATCTCTAATTCAGCAAACTTCTCAAACTACACAAGCAAATCTAATAAATAAATACATAAATAAATCTCCACCATATCCTTTTTGAGTTGCAGTGACAAAACTGCCCACAATATTCCAGCTGTGATCTAAGAATTCATTAGAGCAGTGGTTCTCAACCTTCCTAATGCCGCAATACTTTAATACAGTTGCTCATGTTGTGGTGACCCCCAACCATAAAATTATTACTACTTCATAACTGTAATTTTGCTACTATTATGAATTGTAATGTAAACACCTGAAAGGCAGGTGTTTCCTCAAGCTTTCTCACAAGCGCAATGGCCCCCATCTAATGAAAATCAGTCTATGGCACCTACTTGGAAATAGGACCTATTAGACTTGCCTGGAAAGAGAGTAGCAGTGTCTCAGTTCCTAAGACCATCGGAAATATGTGTTTTCCGATGGTCTTAGGCGAGCCCTGTGAAAGGGTCATTTGACACCCAAGGGGGTCCTGACCCATAGATTGAGAACCGCTGCATTAGATAGAAATAGACTGCGTTCAGAAGTAATGCTGAACCATAATTTGGTTAATCACTATGAAAGTATGTATGGATCATATACACAGGAGTATAACCTGTGTACAAAATCTTGGTTGCCATTGGATTTATTAGATTCCATCTGTATGTTTTGCTCTTCACAGGAAGAGATGCACAGAACACTCTTGAAAATAAATACAAATTATTAGTTTCCACAGTAATATTTGCAACCTCACCTTCCAGTGTGTATTTACTTGCTCTGCTCCATTTTTCTTACATTTCTACTATTGGGATGAACATATCCTCATCTGGTAGCAGGAGTTTGCCTATTTCCTCATTTGAAGACATCTGTGATTTGCTGTAAGTGAGGAACATCAAGGGTCTATCATGTGGGACAGAGGTTTTGATTATCAGGATCCTAAAAGTCACAATTCCTATTGCAACAATGAATCTCCCACATTGCAGCAATTCTTCCTGACTCAGATATAGTTATGCTGCTTGCTGGTTTTTAATAGCAGAGCAATAGCACTTTGGCATATATATCACTTCCCAGTGCTTTACAGCCCTCTCTAAGTAGTTTACAGAGTCAGTATATTGCCCCCAACAATCTGGCTCCTCATTTTACCAACCTCAGAAGGATGGAAGTCTGAGCCAAGCTGAGTTGAGCTGGTCAGGATCAAAGAATCGAACTCTTGGCAGTGAACAGAGTTGCCCTGCAATACTGCATTCTAACCACTGTGCCACCATAGTCTTTCTCCAAATGACTCCAATTTCTAGTAGAAATCCTATTGTGTACTTAACGTCTTAATAAATAAATGAATAAAGCTACTACATGGTAGATTTAGTTTCTCCCAATCCTGCTAACAACACCTCTAAATGCAAAGAAGTTTTTTTGATATAGGACTTGATATAAGACACATTTAAAATAAAGCAGATGTTTATAGCTTTAATATTATTATGTCTCTGGAAGTTCCATGTTGTACTTAGTATCACAGAATGAAAAATGCATTGTAATTATATAGTCCCATGATGGCGAACCTATGGCACACATGCCAGAGGTGGCACGCAGCACCCTCTCTGATGGCACATGAGCCGTCGCCCCAGTTCAGCTCCACTGCACATGCACACGGGTCTCCCGCTGGCCAGCTGGTCTTTGGCTCTGTGCCGTGCATGCGCGGGGGTGGGGTGCATGTGGGGAGGCTGTGTGCGCATGCATGGGGGGGCACATGCAGGGGTCCATGCACGGATGCATGGGGGGCATGTCTGGGGGAGTGTGTGCATGCACAGGGGGCATGTGTGGAGGGGCTGCATGCACATGTGCGCGGGGCAAGAGTGCATGCAATGGGCTACACGCACGTTACATTTTGGGGGTTCAGGCATGCATGTGCACGCATTGGCCACTCAGTCCGGGAAAAGGTGATCCATCACTGATATAGTCTAATCTGTACATAGTTTATATAGGCATCTTTGTATAATTTTAAAACATCATAAAAAGACATGTCAAAAATGACTATTTGCATACAATGCTAAGTAATTGGGAAATTGTTTATTTGCAAATAGTTTTATCAGTTGTAGTGTTTGAGTTTGATAATAAGCATTGAATCTAAGTATATGTTAGGAAAGTTATCAGCTTGAGAGAATAGAAAACAATGCTTGAATACTAATACCTGAAGTTTGAAATATTTATATTTATTTTCTAAAAGAACATGCCAATAATTTTCTGAAATAGAAAAGCACAAGCTAATTACATTGTGGTTAAGAACTTAAACTTACCTAAAATGTAATACTTGAAAACAATATCCTGAAAGCACAGCAAATGCTGACACATGTCAATGTGGTTTGAATGCACTTTTCTTAATTAGGTGTGGAATTATATTTGTGCCAAATGGAGTCACTTTTTTTCTACTTGTCTCTTTAGATTTCTCACCTGTACTGAACTGAGTTACTTTTCTATCAGTGGGAATTTAAACAATCGGAAATGGGATGAGCTTTTGTTCACTCCATTCTGGAAGTGGAATGTCTATCCTAGTTAAAGCTTGCCAAAGCATTTGGCTCCCTAATGAGTAGTTGCTGACAACATCCATTCAGAAACTGCTCAGAATTAAGAATTAGGTCAGTGACAAAATACATGCTCTGGAAACAGAACATTTTCCTCTCAAAAGAGGGAGGAAATAATTCAAGATAATAGGAAACAAATGATAGGCAAGAACTAAACAAGTAAAATTTATTTACAATTTGTTCAGAACTTTGGATGTGTATATTTTGACCCCAAAATAAAGGTTTAAGCAAATTTATTGAATTTTATAGGTGCATTTTGTCATACCTCTTGTATTTTTGGACAGTAATGTATTAACTTGTAACCTAACAGAAGTCTGGGTGAATATTTTGGAAATATTGGAATTTTTGGAAATTTTAGATATTTTCAATGAATAAATACATTGGAATACCTTGAGAACTAAAAATGTACTTTATAAGATGTAAAGTATTATGTACAGTATCACTCTTAAGTTCTGGATTTAATTCTATACTCATCAATTTTAATTAAGTATATTACATTGTAGGTAACTATGTCTTATAAAACATAAACCTATAGTCTTGATGCGCCAAACAAAAAGTTCTGTAGAAGTTATCTTAGTGATAATCAATGAATTCTCATAAGTAGAAAATAGATAACTACAGCATATTAATTAAATAAGTGTAGTATTCTTACTTGTTAATTCTAAATTATCATCAACACATCACTGCCATAAAAACGGCGTATTTCATAAGATAGTACACAATTAAATAGGCGAATATATGTGTCCCAGAATAATGTTGCAGGATCCAATTTGGGTCAGTTACCAGGACCAAAGTTTTAGTCTTCCAAACTTTCAGACAGCCACATATAAATATCAGACAGAATAGCCCAAAGCACACATTCTGCCAGAAAGACGTTCCCTGAGGATAGGCTCCAGCACAAGTCCGAAAACTCGGAAGACTAAACTTCTGGTTCTGGTGACCAACCGAGATTGGATCCTGCAACAATTAAACAGCATGGTGATAGTGGACCCTGTTTGAGGAAGTGAAGACTTAAGTTATTAATATTTCTGAATATTTAAAGTTCGGGCTACAACAGTGATGTTTCATATGGTAAAGTATAATTTAGGTTGGCGACTTTTTCATCTCTTCCTAAAAAAAGATGTTGAGACATCTGTATTACCAGTGACTACAAATTAACCCCATCCTGATATTCTGCTCCCTATCTTAAAAATACTGGCTCAAGTTGTCCATGGTTATGCTGGCTCAGGATGATGAAAGCCTTTTATTGACCCTCCAGTGGAGTTCAGACTGGTCTGAATGGATTTTTTGTTTGTAAGCAGTAAATGAGCACTTTAGAATATTTTGGATGAAGTAACTTATCACTAATAAACCAGAACAGTGGAATTTGTTCTAGTAAATGGAGAAACAATAATTTCTATTTTAAAAGATTCTAAGTATTTAATAGGTGTCTTCATCTGCAAGTAAGTGCACCCTCTGCTGTCTATAAATTGAATAAAAGAGGAAATCTTAGCTCTTTTGATCTGTCCTGACTTTTGTCTATTTCAAGGCCAATTACAATGAGTAGAAAGAAAAGCTGATAACTTCCAGGGAGAGAGGGGAGATCTTTACCCCTGAAAACAGAAGAAAAACATAAAGTAAGTCTGTAATGTAAAGGTTTCAGACGGCTATAAAAAAAGAGGAAAAGGAGCACAATCAGACTTGCAAGATAATGTTCCTCCAGCCAATCCAAATAAAAGGAGTTTCTAGTCTTCTATGAAGTTTGTAGTATTTCTTGATCCACTCTGCCCAGTAGGGCTTACAAAATGCTACAGTTAAAAACATTTATCAAGGAATAATTTTTGATAGCAATAATATTGTATGAGTTCTAAATTTAAATTAATTAATGTTTAAATTAATAAAAAGTCTAAACTGTAAAGTTACACAAAATAAAGTATATTAAAAAATAAAAGATGAAATGCAAAATTTCTTTTATAGGTAATGTATAAAAAAGAATTATGCATAAAAGTATAAACCAACAGCTCAGCACACAGGTTTTGTTTCTTTTTCTTCCACCTTTTCTTTTCTTTCTTTTCTTTTTTTCTTTCTTTCTCTTGTCTTCTCTCTCTCATAAATACTTTATCTCTACAGAAGAGGAGAGGCTGCTAGGATCTGATTCTGTATGTACCTCACAACATTTCTCTTGCTGATATGTGTACTGTGTATTAAAATATTTGTAGTCTCTTTGAGCAAGAAGCATGTCTGTGTTTGCAGCTAACAGTTTACTGAATAGAGAGTACAGAATTTTCATTTCCCTCAGCATACAATGTAAAAATAAATAAGATCATATCTATTATCAGTCAGGCGTAAATATGATTGAGCCTGGCAAGCTAGCATATTGGTGAATCTGGCGAGTTGCATTGAATTGAGCTGTTGACTTTTCATGCAGCTGTGCACACCACTGAAGTTATCTTACACATCTGCTAAGAGTACTCTCAAGAAACTCCCACATTATATACTCAGTTTTTAGTATTTGATCTTACTATGGATTCTTTGCTTATTAAGCCTCTTGCTGACTTCCATCAAGAAGTTATAATACTTTAAAGTGGGGTTTTACTACTATATATGAGAAAGTGTGTCAAAAGTCTATGTCAGAAAGGATGAACTGATGTCACATGCAATTTCTTGTCATGAATGATGGTAATAATTCAGGGGTGGAGTTTTTTTTAAAAATGTAGGCAAATTCTTAATGCATGCAATCTGCAGAGAAAACGAATATTCTGTTGTGTGACCATAATGAATGAGAGTACTAACAATGATTCTGTCATTTGGAAACCCAAGAATTAATATGAATGGTAAGTTTGGGGAGCAGTTACTAAATAAATATAATATAAATATCATAAATATCATATAAATGATATTAAAAATATCAGTTTTGCATACATGATTTAAGTTTAATCCTACTCATGCGTATATCAGGAACAGGAAAAATATTTAAGCATAATTTATTTGATTATTTATTATGAATGGTTTTTAAAGATTAATGAATGTAAAAGTGGTAAGGTGTTTGAATATGGGACAGACTATTATTTGATATTGTCAAGAATGAATTCTGGGAAAAAATGTTGCAGAAAAAAAGGAAAGTAGTGAAAAAATTACTTGGAAACTAGAATGACTTAAGAAAAGAAGGTGCAGGTTATACATGAAAAGCATTTGAAGATAAAATAATGTCCAAACTGAATGACAGGGAAGTAGACATAAGAAGATGTAGAAATTAAACTAATAAGAAGCATGAAAAAGAATATTTGGTAGAATCATGAAGTGAAAATTGTTCTGGATAAAAAAGCATATAAGAAATGTGTTTAAAAACAGTTAAAAGCTAAAAAGGAGAGAAAATACAAAAAAATTCAAATTGCCACATTTTGGACTATTCGTAGCTTCTGAATGCTTCTCAACAGCATCTCCATGCAAACTGTATTGCAATGGTCAATTGAGCAACTAAGGAACAAGTGACAGTTCCAGGAAAGCAGGGTGGATAAAAATCAATGATTTTTTTTTAAATAAAAAAAATCAGATTTTTTTGATTTAAATCGGATTTTTTTGATTTAAATCGGATTTTTTTGATTTTTATCAAATTTA
>JANHFM010007068.1:24181-39730 GCA_032468115.1 Grayia smithii
GAATGAAGTATGCACCCTCCCCCCCCCCCCCCATGATTCCCAAGGTACACTTAATGTACAAACACACATAGATGCAATGGGAAGGCACACAGTAACATACATATACCACCTTCACATATAAATAAGCAGGCAATGACATGTGTGCACATTGTGATTAGTCTCCCAAGATAAAATTGCATGCTTAAACTTCTCTGCTACTTCATTACTTTGAATGAAAACTTCTACTTCTAATGATAAAACTGATAGATGCCTTCTGATTGATCAGGCGTAACTGATGATAAGGTTGGAAACCGTTCTAGAAGCCATGTTCTGCATACTTGAGTTTTCTTTTTTAACTTTGGGGAACTGGATATTGCTTTAGAAATGCCCATCTACCATCCTTTAAGGAGATATTAGCATATGCACTGAAAAAGAAATAAAGCATTATTGTTTTGCATAGCATGAGCTTGCTTTAGACAAACGTCGCTCTCCACGGGAGATGGGTAATTCAAAAATGTGAAAAGTAAATAAAATCTGAGCAGCATTTCAATAGTATAGTGTTCCATTGTATTAATGGGGATACATTTGCAATAGAACTTATTTCATAATAAGTTCTATTGAAAGTTTAGTTAAATTAATAAACTACATAATTATATTTGAATTGCACTGTGTAAAATTGTCAAGCATTGTTCACTGAAATGCAAATGACAAAGCAGGAAAGCAAGAGCTAAACTGTGAAGTCTTCACAGTTCTTCCTATTATATCTATTCTGATAAAATTATTATGAACTAGTTAATTGGATAATTATTCCATTTTATTAAAAATCTGTGATTTTTTCTAGATGAATTAAAAACCTGTATTTACTGAAAAAAAGAGTACTTTTTGTGCCCCTTCTGATCAAATGTATTGGCGGCTTTCTAATTTCTAGGTTGTTTTATTCTTATAAAATTAAAATATAAGAATTAAAAAGTACATATTATAGCTAAAGGAGGTGCTTTTTGGAACATGTTAGTACCAAGAAAGCGTTTGTTTTTGAAGTATTAAGACAGCTATGTCCCTTGCGAGACTTGTGCACTATGTTAAAAACTATCTCTGCCTGTATTGAGTAATCCTGATTTTTCATCGATTTCCACGTCCTAATCAAAGTCCTAGCCCTTTAAATCAAAGGTGGGTTTCAGCAGGTTATGACCAGTTCTAGAGAACTGGTAGTGGAAATTTTGAGTAGTTTGGAGAACTGGTAGTAAAAATTCTGACTGGCCTCATCCCCATCTATTCTCTGCCTCCCAAGTCCCAGCTGATCGGGAGGAAATTGTGATTTTACAGTATCCTTCACCTGGACTGGGGTGGGAATGGAGATTTTACAGTATCCATCTCCTGCCACGTCCACCAAGCCATGCCACATCCACCAAGTCACACCCACAGAACCGGTAGTAAAAGAAATTGAAACCCACCACTGATTTAAATTCAGTACAGCATTTAAATTCAGTAAACAGCATTTACATCAGGAATTTTCCTATAAAAATTGACTCCATACATTTGATCCAATTATCCTGAAAGTTCCTGCTTAGAAACCTTCATGTAATTAATGGGAATTAGTCAAAGGTAGTAGGCCTTGTCCATAGTAGCCTCTGTACTATTGGACAAGCTTTCCATAGAGATTCAAACAGTGCCTTACCTACTCACTTTCTGGAAGTTTTTTAACTATTGGGATGATATTGTACAGCAACATTTTCTCAACCTCAATAACTTTCCCACCCAGCATGCCATCTGGAGAATCCAGGGAGTTGAAGTCTACACATCTTAACGTTGCTGAGATTGAAAAAACAGTGTTGTAGAGTGACTGCCAGTGAAAGAAATTACTGTGGGGAATAAGTTTCAGAGCAGTTTTGAAAATGAGGTGTTTGCCTTAACATTTCAGAGAGTGGAGCTTTGTTTGCACAGCACTTAGATTATCCTATTTGAATACTCAAGGTGTTATCTCTGTTAGGATACTTATAGAAACTTTTATGCCTACTAAAGCATGATGTAAGTGAAAAAGCCTTTAAACAAAAGATCTTAAGTTTTTTCCTGCTCTAAATTATTCATTTTGTTTCAATTTCTTACCGTCCCCTGTTCTGAGAACATACACAAATGGATGCCCGTCCTTGATCAGTGTTGCTTATTGACTGCAAAATCAGATTTTATCCTTTGAACAATGCCCAGAAATGCAAGAGAAGAAGATTAAAGAATGTACAGTGTTTACATAACCAACATCCCTAAAGATAACCCACAGTGTTTCCAGTGCATTCAAGCTAAAGGAGTGAAAGTGCTTCAACATTTGATTTATTCTGTATCAAGACTTGGAGTTCAGAAGTAAAATAAGATTTTCTCAGATTTTATTCTAGGGAAGCAAAAAAAAAAAAAGAATGGTCTTAGAAGCAAGTATAAAAAGTTAGCCTACTTTAAAATATATTGTGATTAAAGTTGCTGTATTGCTCAGCATGGGATCATGGGCACAATAACATAAATCATCATGCACTGAATCTGGATTTATTTTACTTCCATTAACAATTTGCTGCAAATAACTGGCAACTTTTCCTCTTGTGGTGGTGTAGTTTATATGACTGAGGGGTACTGATTTAAAATTTGAATCCGTGAAACTGGGTAAAGTACTATGAACCATAGTAGTTAGGAGTTTTAGAAGTATTTGCACACCAAACTCCCATGTTTCGGGTCATTTCATGTCGTATACATTCTTTGATCTCTTTCAGGTTGTTCTAGATTGGAACCATGTTTTGGCATTTTCCTCTCCTCTTTGCTGCCTTGACATCAACCTATGTGTGCTTTCCTCAAAACCATTTGTCACTGGAGGAACTGGGATCAGACATTGGGATCCAAGTTTTCAATCAGCTGGTCAAAACCAGAGCTGGTGATAATGTTGTGGTTTCTCCACATGGAATTGCATCAGTGCTTGGGATGCTTCAGCTAGGAGCCGACGGCAAGACAAAGAAGCAGTTGACTACAGTGATGAGATACAGTGTAAACGGTCAGTGGTTTTGATGTATTATTTCAAGATATGGGCTTTTTGTATTGATTTCTGAAATAAATTCATCTGTGCCATAACTCTTCCATAAACACGCAAAGAAATCTGTAGGAAAACAGTGGTTACTGTTGCTCAGTACATTAAGTAGTTATCATGTCCTAATGCATACTAAGTAGATGACAGTGAAGCATTATCTCTCATACCAGAAGGCATTCTTGGCTCCAGTGTTTGGCACAAATGCTCAGCACAGTAAATCTAACAAGAACTGATTTCTTGGTTCCAGAGTAAGCAGGACTGAATTTCATTGCCAAAAATGTGCCGAAAGCACAAAATGCCACCTGCCTCTTGCTCCTGATTCAGGATGCATACATATCCGTGTAAGCATTCACATGATATTTATAAAATATTATTGTGCTTCTGACAATTTAAAAGTATCATCTGCCTGTTGGGGAGAAGAAGGGAGCAGTTGTCATATCAAACTTTACAGAGTTCTACTTTTCTGCTCATCTGGGTGCTCTTTTCAGCCCACATCCTTCTTGTTTTTGCCATCCAGAAACTTTCCCTTTAATGTTTTGCATTGAAGCTTAACAAGAGAACCACCAGCTTGTCACAGATTGCTTCAATGATTAATAACTATATAGTGATCTTTTTGTTTACTATGGGATGCCCTTTTCAAACTTAAGGACTTTATTACCTATGAAATACGTGAGCAGAGAAATAGAACCATGGTTTAAGTATTCACACACACACACACACACACACACACACACACATATTGATTTTCCCTCCATCTGTCCTGCAGATCCAATCTGTTCAGAGTATTTGATTGTGTGGGAGAGAGGCTTCAATCCTTACAAGACTGTAGCTTTAGTATCACATTTATATCAGATTTTTGCTAGGTATGTTCCAGGATGTATAATCCTCAGTTAGCCTAGAAATTTCCTAAACCAGTCTTCCTGAAAAAATAAATCTTCAGATGTTTTAGGACTATCACTTCTAGAATTTCTATTTCCAGCACAGCCATTGGCCCCAAGAATTCTAGATTGCATAGTATCAATATAGTGGGAGGCATAAGTTTGATAAGACTTTTAAAAACAAATTTATTTGTGGTAGATTCCATTGAAACAATTAGAGCTGCTTTTGTTTTTGATTTAAGGTTTCCATTGAAAAGAGGTGCTAGTATCAAGTCATAATAAATAAGACTGTAGGATGCAACAAGAACTTTTGTTTTTGTTTCAACTGACCTGTTTGACTCTAGAAAATCATGGGTGAACAGCAGCAGATTGGCATCTAGTGATGTATGATGAGCTGTAATAGATCACAAAGAATTCCTGCTTCCTAGATTTGTTTTTAGCATTGTCAAAACTCAGAAGAGTCTCCATAGATTCTTAATTGGGAAGAAAGCTACCATTATCAGGTTTATAAGAAACAACTTATAGGGGAAGATGGGCAGCATAAAAGTGAAATAAATAAATAAATATAATTAATTAATTAAATATTATGATTTATATTCACTAAAAAATTTAATGTTTGAACATTTGCTTAGATGTTCCCTCATTGCTGATCCCCTTCTGATCCACTGTTTGAGAATTTTAGACTGCGAGTTCTAGTTCCACCTTAGGCATGAAAGCCAACTGTGTAACTTTGGGCCAATCACCTCCTTTCAACTCAACCCACCTTACAGGGTCATTGTTGTGGGGGGAAATAGAAGGAAAAAAAGATTATTATGTATGTTCACTGCCTTGACTTATTTATAAAGTAATAAAGATGGGATAAAAGAAAAATCTACATAAATAAAATTCTAGTAAAAAAAATCAAGTTAGATTCTGAAAACCAAGTGTGCTTACCTTTCTCTTAATTGACAAATAACTATTTGTCTAACCCAAATAATTATTGGTTTTATATATCTCCCTTATTAATAACTAGTCCATTTATGAAGTTAAAATAAAACCAAAACAATCAGTACAATAAAACAGATCAGGAGCAAAATCTCACATAAAGACAAGTGAAAACTTGAGTGATATGACTGTGCCACATAATCTTCTAATGATGGTGAACAAATGATTTATAAATGAGAAGGCCTTTTAGCCACTGAATGCTTCCAATTGTTTAAAGTGTCTGTGTATATATATGTGTCTATATACTCTCTTCATTTGTCTTTCAATTAGGAGTTGGTAAAGTATTGAAGAAGATAAACAAAGCTATTGTCTCAAGGAGGAATAAGGATATTGTTAAAATTGCAAATATAGTTTTTGCAAACAGCGGGCTGAAAATGGAAGCACCTTTTGTTTCTAGAAATAGTGAAGTGTTTCAGTGCCCTGTCAAAAATATAAATTTCAAGGATCCGAATGCTGCTTCTGACGCTATGAACCAGTGGGTCAAAAATAAAACTGAGGGTATGTGATAATTTTCTTTTTCTCATGCTCCTGTTTCTTCTCTATTTTAACTTGTCTCTTTTCCCCAATGGCTAAAATTTTGGTTTCGAGCATTGTGTAGTGGCATAAGAATATAGTTCACCATGTGATTCCTCTTAAATTGCTTCAGTTGTTACTTAATATAATAACATGTCAAAATATGTCCTTTATTTTCTACTTTTGAATTGAGGCTGGGTTTTGTTTTTTTGTTTAGGTATGATTGACAGTGTCCTAACCCCAGATGATATTGACAGTGCTTTAACCAGACTAGTAGTGATAAATGCAGTATATTTTAAGGGATTATGGAGGTCCCGATTTCAACCTGAAAACACAAAAAAGCGAACATTCAATGAAGGCGATGGAAAGACTTACCAAGTGCCTATGCTGGCTCAGTTGTCAGTGTTCCGATGTGGTACGTTCAATAACATTTTAAAATTCTGAAATTTACCCCCCTTTACAATTTTATAGACTAAGATTAAGTAAAATGTTCAGTGGGATTGTGCAGATCCTTTAGAAGAGTTTCATAAAGCTACCCAAGAAAGTGTTCCTCAAAAAATCAAGATAATCATATATTTGAAGCTTACACATCCATTTGGAGTCTTCTCTTATCTCCTCAGCATCTTTGAACATCACAAAGACACTGTCACTGGCTTTGTTATGAAACATGTATCTCCGACATCAATTCCTGTATACATTGTCATGAAAGAATGGAGAATGTATAAGTTAATGTTTTCGGTAGGGGATCCAGTGCTAAAGCTTTTTCCAACTGCACAGTCATTGGCTATATACAAGTAGATCAAAACTTTTGACTAAAGTCATACTGAATATTATAGTAATACAGGTAGTCCTCAATTTACAACAGTTAATTTAGTGACTGTTCAAGGTTACAACCGTTTATGACACTTAGCACCATTGAAGCATCCCTGTGGTAACTTGGTAACTGAGTCATATTTATGACGGTTGCTGTGTCCTGAGGTCATGTGATTACCTTTGTGACCTTCTGACAAGCAAAGTGAATGGAAAAGCCAGATTCACTTAACAACCCTGTTACAACTGCAGTGGTTCAGTCAACAACTGTGGCAAGAAAGGTGGTAAATTGGGGCAAAGTTCACTTAACAAATGTGTCACTTAGCAAAAGAAATTGTGGGCTCAATTGTGGTTGTAAGTCAAAGACTACCTATAGTCTAATTCTGTAAGTATCTTGGTTCTTCCTGGTGGTAGCTTTAGTTTCTGATCATGTAGGCCAATTTGAAGAGTAAATTGGCCTTGATTAGCATAGTTGGCTTGTTAGTCTGTGGTACTGAAACCAATAAAACATTCTAACATTGCTGATTTAAAATGCCCCACTTAGGTTTTAGGCTTCAGTCAGGAAAATGGTTTCCTCCTCCATTCCATTCTTAGATTTTACCACCTGCATTTCATGTCCCTTTGATCTTGTCAAAATACAAAGAATTTTTGTATAAAAGTAGTATTTATATTGCCCCTCCTTCTCCTCTCCACATCTGTAGGCTGACTGAAAATAACACTACATCAGTGTATATTCTAGTAATACAGGTAGTCCTCAACAAAGCTGGCTGGGGAATTCTGGGAGTTGAAGTCCACCCATATTAAAGTCACCAAGGTTGAGAAACACTGCACTACATGATTCCAATCCGTATGTGTTTTAAGGTATTTTTATTTACTTCCTGTTTTATAGGCACAACAAGTACGCCTAATGACTTGTGGTATAATACTATAGAATTGCCATATCACGGTGAAAGTATCAGCATGTTGATTGCTTTGCCTGCACAAAGTTCAACTCCCTTGTCTGCTATTATTCCTCACATTAGCACAAAAACTATACAGAGCTGGATGACAACTATGGTTCAAAAGAGGGTACAGGTCATTTTGCCCAAGTATGTACTTTTTTCTCATTTTAATGGAAAAAAATACGATTGCTAGTTTTACAGGAAGTCTCATACATTTTATATGGCTACCCTAGGTTTACAGCAGAAGCAGAAACAGATTTAAAAGAACCTCTCAAGGAGCTTGGCATTCGAGATATGTTTGATCAATCAAAGGCAAACTTTGCAAAAATAACAAGTGAGTCACCATCTATTGCTCTTGTTTATGCCTTCAGGAATTACAGATAAATAGAACATTGATGCTTTGACTTTATGCATATTATTCTTGAATATGAATTTGAAAAGGAAACTTAGGGTGCTACATTATTTCCCAGCAGTTAGGTCTCCATATGTTGAACCATAGCCTTAGCTTTTATTGACTATTGGTTGTGCTGATTGGGGCTAGTGAGAATTATAGTTCAAGAGTCAGAAGAACATTAGGCTACATAAGACAGGTGAATGGTCAGAGGTGCATGTTTTTTCTATCTTCTGTGTTTCGTTTACATCAGTAATGTGAAAAATTTGATTTATACAAACAGAAAATTAGCAGAACATGCTAGCTTTGAATACCTGACTCTTTAGACAAAAAATTAGGCAACCCCATTTTAGCCTAGTTCAGCCCTGGGATCCATTCATTTATCATCTATCAAATTTATATAACCTCCCATCTCACCTATTGGTGGTACATAATAATGTAATTATGAGGCAAAATTGTTTCTCAATAGTGCATGAACCCATAAAGATGGGTTGAATGAGCTGTGGTTCGAAAGCTGATGCTGGTTTCTGCTACATTCATAAATTTCTTTAATTCTGGTTATGAAATTATGTCAAAATTGTAGTGTTTCCCCAAAATAAGACCCTGTCTTATATTTTTTGAACTCCAAAATAAATGCTTGGCCTTATTTTCGGGGATGTCTTATTATTTGGGGACATGTGGAACAATACAGGGCTCCTCTTGCCATCTTACCTGATTTCCAGCTTTGTCTCCCTAACCCTAACCAGAGGAAATGGCGGGGACTGGCTGCACATGCATTTAAATATTTTTGGACAGTGCTTATTTTCAGGGGAGGCAGCTTATTTTAGTTCTCAAAAGCCCGATTGGGCTTATTATCAGGGGATATCTTATTTTAGGGGACACAGGGTAGTTATGTAATATATTGAGTATGATAGTTCTGAATGGTAGTGGTAAATAGGAGCTGGGGTGGTGCAATACTAGAAGGTAGTATTGAAGGCTAACTCTGCCCATTGCTGGTTTGATCCCGATAAAGGAGAATATTTGTAGCTCAGGATTGTCATTAGGGGTCTCTTTATTAGCACTGATGATGTTACCTAGTTTGGGTAATGAAATGTCTGCAAGAAAATAAGCAAGCTGAGAGACCACCAAGGACCCCTCAGTTCGATCGTGACCGGTTCAAGGTTGACTCAGCCTTCTATCCTTCCAATGAAGATAAAATGAAGAACCAGTTTGTTGGAAGCAATATGCTGACTCTGTAAAGTTCTCAGAGAATGCTGTAAAGCAGCAGTTCTCAACTTTTCCAGCTATGTGGAGCAGCAGTGGTGCTCATGGGGAGGGATAATTTTGCTTGTGTGCCTGCATAAATGGAGCTTCACGCACTCACCCATTGCTTGCATGGACTGGTTCCAAATGTCCCATGGACTGATACTAGTCCGTGGACCAGGGGTTGGGGATCCCTGCTGTAAAGCACTGTGGGGCGGTATATAGGTCTAAGTGCTATTGATAAATATCACCAGTCAATCTTTGATATTCAGAAAATATTTTCTTCAGTTAATCAACAAAACTTTGCACCTAGATTTATAAGGTATTTAGAAATACTTTCTAACTAATTGGGCTATTTCCTGTGAAAGTTACAGTATATGCTTTACAGTAACATAGATTAGTGTATCTGAAACTTTAAATTGTTCAGGGTATGCATATATGGTACTTTTTTAAAAAGTATGCTCATTTGCATTGGTTTTCCCTTTATAAAAGAATAAAAAATAAAGCTGATGTATTGAATAATTTTGAAAAAAAAAAATCATTCTGCCTGGAACTTGGATCTATTCATATAGACTTTTGGAGTGTTTGAGTAAACAAATATACGGTATTAATTAATTAAATTAAGTGGTTAATACCTCCTGATCACTGTTTGCATGTAATTGCTTTGTCTTGCTCTACAATAAATGTTTTAATTTGTACTGATTTATATCACATGAATATCATCATTGGAACTTTTTATTACATAAAAAGATAACAATATCTGTAATAAATAAAATCAGAACCACATGTGAAATATTTCAATATCAATGGAAGTCACATGTATGAAATTAGATTTTCGTTAACTTCTGTTGCTCTGGGATTTCTTATAATTGAAAATGAAATTGCTTTTTGAAGGGAAGGATTGAAACAATGATACATTCACACATTTATGTTATCATTGACCCTGTAGGATCAGAAAACATTTATGTATCTCAGCTCTTGCAAAAAGCAAAAATTGAAGTAACTGAAGATGGAACCAAAGCTTCTGCAGCAACAAGTAAGTATTTGTTTGATCTAAATCACCAAAAAGTTCTACAAATACTGAAATAGTATTAAGAAGCTATATTTTAATCCATTCCAAAAAGCTCCTCACTTTTTTAAAAGCCTGGTGAATTTATTCTTATATAAAGCAACAATTAATAAAGATACATTTGGAATTTGCCTGAACAATGTAACATAGCATATTATTTCCTAAATATTACAATCAGACCAAAATACAATTTAAGGATTCTGTGTTTTAATTCTGCCAACAGGAGAAACTTCGCTGAATCCTGCCCAACAATTCTGATTTAAATTGTTCTCCACAAAGCTCTGATATAACCATGTATGCAGATCTGAACACTAAAATATAGTAATTTAGAACTTAATACTGCATTTCATAACTTGTAATACTTTTTGTAGTAATTATGTATATTGATCTAGAAAACGTTTTACTGTCAAACTTTACACAGGTAACTTAATTACACATACAAACAAAATAGTTGGTATATTATACTGAAATCTTAAATGTTACATATTTGCTTCATACTTACAAAAACATTGGTTGTGCTTACAATATAATCTTGTTTAAATATGCATTCTTAAAATATTTGTATTCAGTATCAAAAGCATGTATGACACTCTCCTGTTTTTCCTGTTAAAATTTTCATATTCTTCCTTGGAGCCTTTGGAATACATGAATTTTATCCATTTATAATTAAATATTGATATTTGAATTTGAATATGGCCCTTAGAACACTGTACAAAATTAAACAAATGTGACTGCCAGGGGGAAAAAACTGGTTTTGCTAAAACTTAGACATTTGCATTATTCTCTTTGCTGTTTTTCTTCCATGATAGGTGGTTGCACATTTTAAAGTTCTGTTTTAACTGAGAAAAAAATAATTTTCTTTTTTAAAAAGTATTTTTTTAAAAAATATTTTTTTAAAAAGTATTTTTTCCAACTCATTGAATGTTTTTATCTAACTTGTAAAAAGATAAATTAAGTTCGTATGGTAGCGATTCAGAGCAAAAAGCAAGTAATCATTCGTGTTTTTGTTCTGCTTTGTCTAGCTGCAATTGTAACAGCTCGGTCATCACCTCCTTGGTTTGTAGTGGATCGACCGTTTTTATTCTTCATACGGCACAACCCTACAGGTAATCCTATGCCATACTTTTCTTATATATTAGCTAAATTCTGACAGCCTTACTCCATAGAGACCTGAAGCTCAAAAACATTTCAGACTGGCTTCCGTGTCTTTCAAAATAAGATTCCCAAACTCCCTTCTTCTTTATTGTTAATAAGAAATGTCTTTTCTTGACAGCAACAGAGTATTCTGCAGCTGTGTAGGATTTAAACACTTAGGGGTTGTTGCCAGGAACAAATAGATTCTGTGTTTCATTAGTGTATTGCTTAGCTAATCTACATATTATGATGCATGCTTTGAAATAAAATGCCAACTCTTTGCTGAGTTCTGGCATCAATTCCCAGATATGGGCAGCTTAGGACTTCAAAGGCACATTATGCAACTCTGAAGATGCACAGTGGCCAATTGTCAGCCACACATCTCAGAGCTTTGATCCATTTCTCATTGATATTCTAAACTAAACATAAGCCAGCTGCTAGGGAAGCCACTGTTTCCCCCTCCAAATATGACTCGGAAGGAGACTCAAATAAACGTACATTTTAACAATAGCCACAAAAAATACATTCAGTGTTTTATCGTTGTTTCTTCCCCTCTTCCACAAATTCATATACAGTAAAGACCAAATAAAGCTAAATCTGCTTTAAAGTAGTATTTTAATTATATGATTAGACATACTTAGGAACAGACTGTACTTATTCAATGACAGAAAATTTGTGAATCCTTTAGAGCTATCCATACTCTGCAATAGTCTGATCTACAAAGCAATGAGTTTCATCTTAATCCTCTTAATAGATATATTTAGGTTAAACAAACACCACAAAAAACTGGAGTGTGATGTCTGAATTGAATGAAGTGAATATCCAGTACCTTTATTGAAAAAAGTATATGATGTAGTTGACCTGGTCAGAGTAAATGAGAACCACTCTGAGACCACATTGTGTAAACCAGGGGTGTCAAACTCATGGCGTCATGTCATCATGTGACGTATCGTGACTTTTTCCCCCTTCACTAAACCAGGGGTGTATGTGACCAGCGCGTGATGCATCCGGCCCGTGGGCTGTGAGTTTGACATCCCTAGTGTAAACCATGGTTGTTGGACATTTCAGTGTCACTCTATTGTTTTCACAGTTCTTTGAGTACTTTGAGTAATACTTTTGAGTGGCTAATCATGAAAATCCTTGGATCCCTATACCACAAACATATACTCTACAGATGTGTGAGACAGAGAGAATGAATGGAGGAATTAGAAATTAATTGTGGCTCTTTATACAGATCCACCATAGAACATATTTTCTGCCTTGTTGCTTTCCTTCTACCCTGGAGAAAAATTACTCTCCTCCTATTCCTTCCACCCTTAAGTTCCATTTGCATTCTATCTAATGCAAAGTACTACCTTTGCATTAATAAAGACAAATAGAAAACTGTTGAAAAGTGCAAGATAATAGTTAATTTTATTGGTATTACCATTATCAGGATATTGAAGATGAGTTTGCAATGCTTTCAGTTCTTGTTCATTCCTGTTTATTTATCACTAGTATATTCAGTTCTCGTTAATATGCGATGTCCAAGTTTTAACAAGTCCTTAATAAATCTGCAAGGTTTATTTATTAGGAAGTTGTTGTGAAATGTAATTTGCCAGCAGGAAGGAAAGACCATGAAGCATTAAGAATGTGTTTACATATGGACAAACTAGCATGGTAGTACAGTTTAAAGAGCAAAGAAAGCAAAAGAGACAAAGCACTACAAACTCCGTAGGTTGGTGATAGTAAGATAACCAGATGGCCATATTACCACCCACAAAACATCATACATTTGGGAAGTGAAGATACAAAAAAAAAAAAAAGAAGTTATAATATAATGAGTAGTCACATGCCTAGAGTGCAGCTGCAATAGGACTGATTTTGTGCTACTAAGTCAGCTTCAATTCCCGGTAACTACGTAGACCACTAACCTGGTCCCACAAGTACAACAGAACACCCTTTAGTTTATCATACAACTAAACTGGTTTTTTATCTCTTCAAGTCTAGGTTTCTGCTGTCATATATTGTCCTCGCTTTTGCTCTTGAATGTTTCTCTCTTCATTCACAGTCATTTTTTTTCTTATTCCAACTGCTCCATTGTTCAAACTGATTCCCCATTAAGTGTCCACCCTTAACATGAAACTGAAGTGTGGCATAGCAAACTCCTACCTGTAGTTGTGTTCTTATTTACAGACTGTTTCTTTATCCATTTTATTACTGTGAACAAACTAAACTCCATTTGTCCATATCTACTTTATAAATTTCTGTGCACAATACAAGAACAAGGCATAGAAAAAGATTAAAAATAAAGTACGCTATTAATGTAACATTTATGCTCTAAAAGGGTATTATAAAGTCAGTTTGATCTAGTGGTTAAGGAACTGGGCTAGAAAGCAAGAGACCATGAGTTCAAGTGCCGACTTGGCCATGAACACTAGCTGGGTGACTTTCAGCCAGTCACTCTTTCTTAGCCTAACCTCACAGAGATGTTGTGGGAAAAATAGGAGGAAAGTGTGTTGGTGAATATGCTTCAAATTATTTGTAGAAATAATACAGTGGAATATATAAAAACATAAATAATAAAGTCAAATTCGAGAGATACATTCCTGCAACATTAGCATAAATCAAATATTTGATCATTAATCACAGCTTTGTATTCTGATAGATTTAAAATAAAGACTTATTGAAAGGTACATTGATTTCAGCAACTAAGTTAACATAATAAATCTAAACACAAAAAAGATATTTAAGCCCTCAAGTAACTTATTAAAAACATCTAAACCTAATAAGAAGTAGAATGGTCATTTCCCATCTGCAAATATTTATAAGCAATAAAAGATTCATTTGTCAGCTATTTTCTTAATGGTTTTATTTTTTTTCTCCATGGTGAGCAGACACAAAAATTTAATGAATTTCCATGCCCTTGCAGAACATTTAGAAAAATATGTTCCTGATTTTGACATAAGCAAAATTTTAAAGATTATCAAGAGTCATTAAAAAATAGACTCTTACTGGGATATTTGTTTTTAAATAAATTGTTCATTGAATTAAAAATAGTTTACATGGTTTAAGGGCTTTTTAAATAAAATGAACATAACAGATTGAAGTATTACAGTATTACAAGTATTATAAGTATTACAGACTGTGGTGGCACAGTGGTTTTCAATGCAGTACTGCAGGCTAACTCACTGCTCACTCTAGGAGTTCAATTCTAAATGGCTCAAGGTTGACTCAGCCTTCCATCCTTCCGAGGTCAGTAAATTGAGGACCCAAATTGTTGGGGGCAATATGTTGATTCTATAAACAGCTTAGAGAGATCTGTAAAGCATGGTGAAGCAGTCTAAATGCTACTGCTAGTGCTATTTGAATCTGCTTACAGTCAAATCACAACATTTCAAACACTTTGTAGACCTATGAAAATGTAACTGCTAATTGCCATATAGTAGTTATATACTAATCAGTAACTTTAGAAATTGCTGTTTAGATGAAAACTTTGTCTTAAGGTTTTGTAACAACATTTTGTATATGTGAATTAATACAATTTCTGCAATAACATTTCTTGTTCAGGTGCTGTTTTGTTTATGGGACAAATCACCAAACCTTGAGTAAAGGAAGAGATTCTTTCCTTCTGAAGAAAACTAAAGATCAATGCCTTTGTACTGTTTAAATATTTTTGTACCCTGTTTTTCAGCTATGAACTAGCTTTGGAAATGTTGGTCATCTAGTTTTTGAAAAAGAACCTTAAGTAGCTGGAATTCTTTATGGAAGAATAAAATCCCTTTTTGAAAACATTGTAAAGTTCCTTAAAACTACTGATTAGCTCTCTGCGCTAACAACTTTTGAAAATTTGTTGTTCTATTTCATATTGTCTTTAAGCCCATTTGAAATTAAAGGGACAAGTCTGATTTTGGTTTGCTTATGCCTTTCCACTACTACCAATCAGTAGTTGGGTGAGGCATTTTCCATTAGAAAGCAAGCTTTAGCATTTTTTTTTTATTTTAGATTGTGCATGTTGCTAAGATTTAAACAATTAATGTCCCAATTAATGCGTTTGCATTGGTGTAATGTAAACTTGTCATTGCTAGTATAAACTTTCTATAGATTTAAATTTTATATTTTTTGTACAAAGGAAAATAAAATCATAATGAACAGCTGAATCTAGTGCAAGAGTCAAAATGATATTGGAAGGAAACAATTAATCACAATTCAGAAAGTTGAAAGTAAATTGTTACTATGATAACATTTCCATGTGATAAAATAATTCCTGTAAGGAATGACCTGCATTTTGGAATACTTCTGTTAAGTAAATTTTCAAAATGTTCCATTCTGTCTGCATGTTAGTAATTCATTGTATTGTATTGGACAATAAGGGTGTGATGGCTCAGTGGTCAAAGGCGCTGAACTTGTCAGTTGGAAAGCTAACAGCCCAGGTTCAAGCTTTTAGCGCCGCACAACAAAGTTCCTGTGCTGTTCCTAGTTCCTGCCCACCTAGAGTTTGAAAGCATGCAAATGTGAGTAGATTAATAGGTACCACACCAACGGGAAAGTAACAACATTCCATGCACCTT
>JANHFM010007074.1:18907-29804 GCA_032468115.1 Grayia smithii
AGTCCACATATCTTCCAGTGACCAAGGTTGAGAAACACTGGTGTAGGATAATATACTTTTCCATTATAAGTATGAACATAGAAATTGTTTTGATTTTTTTTTCCAATTGCATAGTATTTACTTTCCTAATGGCACATATAAAATAAAGTGTACCCAACAAGGGTATTAATTAATAAATCTTCAACTGAATTTAAAATACATTTCTTTTTCAGAAACTTCTGCAGCCATCAATCTAATGTAGGAATAAATTTATCTCACAACAGTCAATTATGATTGAAATAATGTTTAGTTCAGTCACAACAAAGTGATACCATAAACCAAAGGCAACTGAAAATGCAATTCTCCCACATCTCCTTTATAGCTCGAGAAAATAGGGAAGATTCATTCTGAATTCTATCTCCACCCAATTATTATGCCCTTTCTTCTCTGTTCCCTAGGCAGCAATCTTCACTCTGTTTCTCTTTCTTACATAACATTACATTATGTCAACTCAGAGACTGTGAGTTATATCCTGCCTTAGGCATAAAGCCAGCTGAGTGACTTTGGGTCAGTCATATTTTCTCAGCCCTAAGATGCAGGTTATGGCAAGCCACTTCCGAAAAATCTTCTGAAAAAAACTGACTTGAAGACATACATCCACGTATAAGTAGTTCCTTCTTGTTCATTGGGTTATTTTGACTTCAAATCTGTTGATAAAATGCTATCTGGAATATACAAGTTGATAAAACTGGAGATTTTTTTTCCCTTCTACATTCCTTTCAATAAACTAAAGAACTTCCAGAACTGTTTTTGATATATATATATATTAATTTACCCTGTGAAAGGGAAGAAAAGCATTTAGTGGTTGTTTGGCATTCCTGGATTAATGGTGTGGTCTTAACAACCCCAGCATAACAGCAAAGTCTTTATATGTTCTCTTCTATTTAATATGAATATATCACATGATCTAAAAGAATTTTCATAAATAATTATTTTGTAATCTCAGAAATATTCCTCTGTGCTAAGATATCCATTTTTGCAGAAACAAAAGTGAAAGAACCTTGTAACTAATCATTGAAATAACCTATATAATGCATTTTAGTAATAGTATTATTACATTAATGTCTGGTGATTATAAGCCACTAGGCTTTCTATATTTGAATCATACCCTAAAGTACATAAGATTATCAAATTGCTCTAAGTAACCTCTTCCAGAAATGTAAAATTCCATTTAAAGAAAATGGTCCTATTATTTTCATTTTTTCATATAGTTACAGCAAAATGCATGTAAATTATTTCATTTTCTTAACAACATAGTTCTGTGATTATTTAATTTGCCTACTTTACCTTCATATTTTTTTAAAAAATATATTATTAAAATTACTGTAGAATGGCACAGGAATTTAAAAATAGCAGGCAATTTCTTCACACATACACAGTTGCTCACAATGAAACTGGTAATAAATACTTTAATTCTACAGATCTTTAAAAAGGTTCTTAAATAATCAATGCTTTTGAAATGGCTTGAATGCAATAATGATGGAACTTTTTTGACGTGGGGAGGGAGAAAGGACAGAGATATTTTTCATATTATCTTGATTTTAAAAAAGATCTTATTATCTTTTTTTGATACGTTTCCTTCCTATTTGAACTTGTAGTGAAACATACGAGAATGTCCTAATTGTCAATATTTCTTCCCCAAAATATAATTTTTGTGGAAATTTGTAAATGTAAATAAAATTTAAGGATTCATGACGTTTATTGGCAGGTTTAATAGACTGGCAGCCTTTATAATCTCTTTATAATTTTTGTTTGATCTTTTGCTTTTTTCATACATTGATCTTTTTCCCCCCCTTTTGGACAAGAGATGGTTGCTTCTGCTTAAGAAGTTCAAATGACTGGAAAGATCACTTACTTCTGATTTTTCTACTTGAACTGTAGAAAATGTGAACCACTCACCACAATCAGCCATGAAATGGACCTACTAATGTATCTCACTAGGAAGCTCCAGTCCTTGATCTGCTGGATGTGGCCATGAAATAAATGACAGATATTACAATCTACATTACAATTTGAAATACCAATTTTGTCTGATAGCTTGAAGTTATATAAACTGAACTGCAAAATAATTCACAGTTGTCTATGTAGTGAAAATAGGGTTGCCACTTTTTTCTGATTTGCTTCTTCTGCTTCTAACAGCAGCATAACAAGCAAAAATTCTCAAGCCTAATGATTTTCCCAGCATGTAGCAACAGCTCGGCACTAGCAGCTGCCCATGAAGTTTGATGTTAGAATGGCAAATGAACCATTATGAAATACGGTTTAGCCATGTGATAATTTGCCTGGCATTAAAAAAAAGAGCAATAAGGGCAGAGTAGAGGAAAACGACAGGTGGGAAAAGCAAACACCAGAGGCAAGCATTTCAAAATGGGAATAATAAAATAGATGTATAGTATGGCTGAAACCTTTCTGAACTTTTTTTTACTCAGATTTATTTGGATTCCATGTAGAGGATTTAATTTAAGACAAAATTAATAAACCTAGCATTTCATGCAGCTCATTGATTATTATGGAATTTCCAATCATGGCTTTACTAAAACAAAATAAAACCAGAAACAAGCAGAAAATCAGAAACAGGATAATATTTGCTAAGAAGAAATAATATAATACAATATTTTAAAGAAGAAAATCACAGCATTTCACAGCCTGAATAACTAGAGTATAATTGGCTTGTTTGTAGCTAATGTATACTCTGGACCCATACAGGCAAGTTATATTATGGCACTCTGTATTATGCAGCCTTAGACAATTGGCCTTTTTAGTAAGCTATGGATCAGTTTATTAAGAGAAAGATAGATAAAATGCAGTCCCAAATTTAGTTCTGACTTTTTAAAAACAAATTTACAAGCAGTCCAGGGTTAGAATATATGAGAGAGAGAGAGAGATAGTTTACTTCATTAATATATGAGTGATATGGTTACTTTAGAAATGAGAGTGAAGCAGACTTGATGCCACTAGATCATATCAATAATCTTCAAAAATATAGAGACTGGTACCTTATATTGTATTCTGATCTTTGCTTATCATGGTATAAGAATTTCCAAGAGCTCTTTTCAAATTAATAGAAATGTATTTAAGATGAATATACCTTCAAGGTTGGTTTATATTTTGAAAAGCATTACTGATTTAGTTTTTTTTTTTTTGTATTAATACATACTATATTGAACAATTCTTTTTACATGGACACCTTGTGAGATTTTAACCACAAATTTCGATCAACATCAGTTTGCTTATAGAAGCAACAGGTCGACAGAAGACGTCATCACCACTGCTCTACATACTGCACTGAGACACCTTGAGAAATCTGGGAAATATATCAGAATGCTTTTTATAGACTATAGCTCGGCCTTTGATACCATCTTACCAGGCATTCTCATTGAAAAGCTGACCGACCTGAATTTCCCTCCCCTCATTTGTGACTGGGTCAAAGACTTCCTGGCGGATCATCCACAAAGAGTAAGGGTTAGGTCCTCAACATCTTCCACCCTGAAGCTCAGCACAGGCTCCCCACAGGGCTGCGTGCTCAGCCACTACCTGTACTTACTGTATACACATGACTGCATATCCTTGAATCCATCCAACATCATAATAAAGTTTGCAGATGACACAACGGTGCTGGGGCTTATAACCAGAGGTGGGTGTTACATAATGTAACAACTGGTTCACTCAGAACCAAAAATGTGAACGTGCATTTACCATTGTTTCCATCAAACAGGGAGGCCTCACATAACACTATTTTGTTTTTGTTGCTTGAGTACTATAGGTTTTAAAACGTATTTATCAAGTCCAAATGAAACAATCATTACTAACTAGTTGATATAATTTATTTAAAGAAAGTTTGAGATTAATGGCAGACAAGGGCAAATGGATAATCATTTGATATTTAATAATTACAATTAACAGTCTTCAAGCTAGTACAGGGTATTAAGAAGGACATCATATAAGGGAGAGAAATATAAATTGTTCAAACAATTTTTTGGAAAAAAATGATTATTCAAGCTTAGGTATGGACTAAAAATCAGGCATTGAACAACAGAAACAGAATTAACACCCACCTATCAACACTTACCAAGGATGAAAGTTTGCACAGGCATAGCAAAAGAATAAAAGAAGAAAGGGTTGCATAAAAGAATAACAAGAGAGAGCAAGGATTTCTGGTGAAAAGGAGAGAAACAAAGAGATCTGCTAGACTTAGATATTATATTTCAAACTTAGAGAAAAAATGCCTTTTCTTTCTTTTGAGAAAGAGAATTGGATACAAAGAGTGAAAATTGCCCATTTGGGAAAGATTTCCAGTTCTTCTATGACTAGGACATTTTAAAAATATTTTCCCTACAAAAAATAGCAAATATAAAGAAAGGAAAAGGCATTTTTAGTTATTGTTAAGCTTTCCAAAGCCAAAAAAAAATTGAAACTTACATTTACTTATGTTTTGTCCTTTCTGGGCAGTGGGGAGGAGGAAAAAATGAGATCCTTTGAGCAAAGATACAGGGATATTTTGATTACTATCTTAACCAAAAGACTTTACTGAAATAACCTGATTTAGTAAAAGAAATACAACAGGTCAAAAGTGAATTCTGGAGTTATAGATTTTTCAGTCTGTTTCTTTCACATCCAATATAAGAAAAACTAATTAGGTATGTGATTTAGGGAGGGGAAGTGCCAAATTAGCACATTGGCTTGTGCTTAATTGTAAGCCACCCTGAGTCTCCGGAGAAGTGCGGGATATAAATGGGATTAAAAAAAAAATTAGAAATCACTGGAATTCAAAATTGATTTTTTTGTTTGGGTTGAACATGAACAATATTATCTGATTCTTGTCTGTAGAAGATTAATAACTGGACAATGTTCGAGATAAATATATATAAAAGAAATTGTATTGCAGGCATAATTTTTATTCATTAAAGCTTACCCTGTTTTTCCCAAAATATTATTATCCCCTGATAATAAGCCCAGTCGGGCTTTTTGAGCGCATGGCAATAAGGCCAAGAGCTTATTTCAGGGTTCAAAAAACTATAAGACAGGGTCTTATTTTCGGGGAAACATGGTATTTAGTTTAAAATTAAATCTGGATGTTGGTAATTTTTTTTGCTTATTTAGTAAATTTAGCCTCACAATGTAATTATTTTGAGCCCATTTTTCTAAAAAAACTATTTTCAGCACTTCTGCAGAATTTTCTGAATGAGTTTTTTGGCAATAAATTGAACAATCATTTGTTATTTAATTCATTTGGTTCAGATGCAATTGCTGCTTCTAAGGTACCACCTTAGAAGCAATGACTATTAATGACTCTCTGCTCCTCATCTAACAAGCCTATTCAGATTAGGTGAGAAATGAAACTACTCTGGGTGACATACTGGAGTTCCCCTAAAAAAATTGTTCAGACTGAAAAAGCTACTTGATAAGCAGTGAAATGTTTCAAACCAAAATGGATTATTGTATCAGTTGTATCAGCTCCCATCAGGATACATATTTTGTCAGTTGCCCCCCAACCCCTCCAACATCTCTGACAGGCTACCTCAGAAACATCTAGCAAGAACTTGAGATAATCACCCAACTGTAAAACACTAGTTTTAAATCAAAAGCTAGACATTAACTTACAATATATGTTTTGGTCTTATTGTATTTTGAACTGATATCAACAGATATTAAAATGATTCTGAATTAAACGCTACATGTTAAAACACCAATATGTTTTAGCTATAATTACTGATTTAGAATCATGCTGAATATAATGAAATTAGACTGTATTTAAATACAGAGGTTAGTTTAAAAACTATATGGTAAACTATACATGTGTAAGCCAGCAATGATTACTGATTTGTGCAGTGTCAATATTTGAATTTGGTTCCTTTTTTTTTCTTTTTGAGAAATAGGAAATGAAGATTTTTAAGCACTATGAAGCAAGTTTTTGAAGTTGTTCTATTTATAACATAATTTTAAAAACTTTAAGAATCATTTTATTATTATATGGCTACAAATTTTCAGGCTGAGCTGGTAATTTAACTAAAATATGTGTTTTAGTTTCTTGACTTGATTGTTTAATATAGTAAACTATTTTATTTTAAAAGCTGGGGAGGGGAGATTCTGGATAATTATGATTGAAATAACAGGGAACATATCTCCCCTAAGTTTACCTTGTTGCCAGAAGTCTACAAAGTTCACTCTAATTTGAAAGATTTATTGACTTCTAACTTTTTTTAATCTTTTTGACACACAGCACTATCTTTGATAGCATATTTCCCAATGTCTTATTGAAAGCAACTGTTTATATATTGAATCAGAGCTTGAACAAGTTAGAGCAGAGATATCTATTCCACATTAAGTTACATACTGAGAAACAAATAACTCAAATCATATAATTTTAGGATCAGACTTCATACTGAGTTGGATCACAACCCTTTAAAATTGAAAAAAAATGCAAAGGACAAAGATGAAACTTAGAGCAGAGACAGTGTGCAGAAATTTGATTTAACAAAGCACACTGCATCTGCTCAGCACAAAATATCCTTATTGTGATTAATTTATTAATTAATTAATTAATTAATTTATCATTCATTATACCAGTTGTATTATAAAGCTGAAAGTTATCAGAGACAAATCTTAAGTAGTAAAATCTAAATGCCATTTAACTGGCTGCTCTCATCCGTGAACACAAAAGCTCAAATTTAATCCTGTTTACTCCAAATCAACTTTTATTTTGTGAAAGTCAAATAACAGAGCATGGAAATCATGGAGGTTATCTTTTTATTTGAACAGCATGACATTGCTTGTATGTTGTTATCTACACAGTCAGGAATGATATAGTTTTAACTCAAGTGATCGAACAAATTATGGCACCCTAAGGTAAAGAGAATTGAGAGCACCCAGAAGTCAAAGCGGATAATTTATACTGATTTGATTGTGCATCCAATATTAGACTGTGGAAGCATTCATAGAATTAAGTTTAAGAATACTTAGTCATTTAATTTGAATAATCTGAAGGGGAATCAGTAAAACAATCATGAACATTTACATGTCAGAAGCTGCAGGTGTTTATGTATTGCCATCTTGCTCTTCTAGAAATAAAACTTACTTTTCTGAAAATTTTACAAAAAAGAACATTGTAGTTTTATAAAGGTATCATTCAGCTAAACTGTCCCCATTTGTACCTATTTGCATTACATCCTTCCTTTCTCCGTATTGGCTGGAGACATCAGCCAGAAATGGTTTGTGCTCATCTAATCAGATGAAGAACTGAGCCTGTCAAAGTTGTTAAGTCCTGTCCTTGTTGCCAGGGAATCCCAGCTTTCGGCTTGGTCCTTCAGCAGGACGGACGTGTTGGATCTTTTCTCTGCCCATTTCTGGCTTTTCTCTCTCTTCTCCTTGCTGATTTTAGTTTCATGCATTTGTGAGTAATTTGTGTGATTAAGGAGTTTGGGAGTGCTTGTTGTCTGGCGCACAGGCCTTGGCCTATTCTTCTTTCCAGGTTCTTACATCTGACCTGACATTGCGAAATTTATTAATACTGTAGATATTTGGAAATTACTTGCTCCTGTGCCAGGGAGGGCGAGGGAGGTGCACAGGAGGTTCACATTCCATTTTCGCCCCATGTTTTCTGCCTGACTGCTGTGAACCAGCTGCAGGAACTTCATACTCCAACTCTGCATTCAAACAACAGGCCAGGAGTTTCGCGCTCCCCTTTGGTGGAGCAGGCGGCCATTTTAAATTGTAGCTGCCGCCCGCCTTCCCCAAGTGCCTCAGGAGCTTCGCGCTCACTCCAGGAGATTTGGGCCACCACAGGACTTGTCAGGCGGCCCAGTTACCAGCAGGCAGCTGCCCTTTTCCCCTTCAGGAGTCCAGGAGCTTTGCGCTCCCTTTGTGCACTTTGCACGGTACCCTGGCAGGCCTGGCGGCCATTTTAAATCTGTGGAGCTGCCCATCCTTGAAGTAGGAGCTTCGGGCTTCATTTAACAAGCAGTGTGAGGCCTGATTTAGAGACTAAAGAATTTCAAGGGGCCTTTGAGCCCATTACAGCCTGCGCTCTGCTGCTCTGTGCTCTCCCAGTTTCTGGGATCGCTGATTCAGGAGCCTCGCACTCCCTGTGACACGAGGCCAGGCGGCCATTTTAGAATACTTTTGGTGGTTCGGCCTGCAAGTTTTCCTTTGGAACCGTTCACCTCCAATCAGGCCTCACGTGTCTTCCTGGCCACAACAAGTGGTCTCTTGCACACATAGGGCAAATTGATACGAAGCTTTGTGCTTCTCAGTGATTCCATCCTACCTCGAAGGGAGGGCATGTGACTAATTATAAGTTTTGAGCCTCAGAGCTTTTGGGCCTGTTTTACTGTTGCCCTATCTGGATTCAGCACCTTTGGGCTATTTCTCGACTACCTGCTGTCATTTGACACTTTGATTTATGAATAAGGATGCCCAGAGCAAAGAGTCAATCTAAGTGGGCAGAGGAGACGGAGACCTCCAGCCACCATCTTAATCAGACAGAGCAGGAACAGGCTTTACCACACATGGTTTCTGATCTAAATCAGACCAACTCTGATAACAGATATCATCGTAAGTCAGGCAGCCATCCTAAGGCGCCTCAGAAGGATGAACGCCACAGGCATTTAACTTTGCAAAAAATATGTAGTCAGGCCAGTAAATCTTCAGGTGTCCTACCATGGTCTCCCTCTCCAGGGATTAGTGCTGACCAGGTGTCATTGCAGAATTGTCAGTTGACCATCCCAACTGGAGCCCTGTGGGGGGCTCAGTCACTTACCGCTCATACCACACCTGTTGCCAAGTTGCCCAGTGTGCCCCAAGGGGCGGGGTTGCCTGATAATTTTCAGGATATTGTCACCAGGACCATCCAACAAGGCCTTACGGCTGATCTGTCTAAATCTGGGCATGCATCCCTGGTGGAGTCAATTGTTTCTGCCACTGAGGACAACCTTTATGAGGAGGACTTCCATTCCGCCCATAACCCGGAGTCTCCTATTGATTCTGGTGACAGCTGGCAGCTGTCCATAGACGATTTGGATAAGGCGGGTGATTGTTTGGATAAGGCGGGTGATTGATCCGACAAATTGTCGGATGATGAGGTTCTGGTGCCAGAGCAACCGCCTTTTACCAGGCTGTTTCTGCCCACAATTTTCAAATTGCTTTATTCAAAGCGACTAATGTGGCTCGGCTGGGAAGCTCCCCAGATGGAGAAACTCATTCTACTTCACAGGACATTCCAGAGCTGCTGTTTTCCAAGCCAACCAGGCAGGTGGACATGGTCCCTGCTCCTCCCATGTTTATCAGTGTAGTGCAGAAGCAGTGGGCAGTTCCAGGCTCTGCTCCGCTGCCTTCAACACTGGATCGCAAATATTTTAATGTGGCACCAGAGTTGTCTTCACTTCTGCAGGTCCCTTCCATTGATGCTCCAGTTGCGGCGCTGTTACCAAATTCCTCAATTCCCGGAGAGCCGGAGGAAGGGCTGCAACCTGAAGAGCGCAGGTCAGATCAGTCATTGCAGCGTGCACATCAGGAGGCAGCATGGGCAATTTGGTCATCGTCCACCATCTCCTTTTTAAATAGAGTGACTTTAGTCTGGCTACAGCAACGCAGGAGCAAGCTTTCGACTGACGACACACGTCTTCAACAGGACGTTAACAAGATAATTGTGGCTGTCCAATTCTCAGCGGATGCCATGCTGAACTCAGCCAGATTTGCCTCCCAGTCACTGGCAGCCACGGTGGCTGCATGCCGTTTACTTTAGCTCCGTCACTGGCTGGCAGATGCTGGCCACAAATGGCGCTTGGCTTCAGCCCCTTATGCTGTGACTCAGCTGTTTGGTCCAGCCTTGGAGCTGCTACTAACAGAAACTAAGGACAAGAGGAATATCTTACCCAGTGCACACCGAAAAAAATAAGTTCCGCTATTCAGCTCCTTACTGGCATCCTCTGCCTTGGGCATCTGACTGGGGTGTTGCATCTTCCAGGTTCAATCCTGCCTTGGGGACTAGACAGAGGGGTCCACCTGACAGGGCAGTCCAAGGTAAGCCTTATTCGGGCCATTGGCCCTTTTGTGGGGGAGGGGACTATCCATTCCGCCACCAGTGCTAGGTGCTGGTCTGATCATCCCATCGGGGGCAAATTGGCTATCTTCACCAACCGATGGGATCAGATCACTTCTGACACTTGGATCAGGGATACGGTAAGATCTGGTCTATCCCTTGAATTTGTCTCTACTCCTCCGACTTTCTTTATCCGCAGCCTGCTCTCTAACAATTGTATTAGACGGGCTCTCATGGATTCGGCATTAGAGATATCCAGAAGATGCCCATGTCCCAGGCAGGACAGGGATTTTATTCTCTTTTATTTCTGGTCCCAAAATAGTCGGGTGGATGGAGACCTATTTTGGACCTGAAATGTCTAAATCGATATATCGTTTACAGACAGTTTAAAATGCAATCTTTGCAATCAATTTTGGCTGGTGTTCAGAGGGGCAACCTCCTGACTTCTATTGACCTCATGGAGGCTTATTTACATACTTCAATTTGTCTCTCTCACTGCAAATTTCTTAGATTCTACTATGCCGGTGTCGAGCCCCACTACGTCGGCTCGTCAGCAGAGCATGCCTGAGAAACTCATCAGCAGAATATGTCCGGGAAGGAGGAATGAATACCTACCTGCCTGCAGGATCTGTTGACTTAGAGCACTGGGGGGTGGGTGTATATTTAGGCAGACAAGGAGGTCACGGGAGTGTGGTGGAGGACGCACGATGCGGCAGGGATACTATTTTGACATTGTAAGGAAGCCATTGAGTTCCTTGGTGGCTCACCTAATTAGTGCTCTGAACTAACTGTTCAGTTAGTTCCAGATGCCAGCAATTAGTG
>JANHFM010007074.1:29904-46548 GCA_032468115.1 Grayia smithii
GTTGTGCTCAAAAAAGTTGTAAGCCGCCCTGAGTCTCCGGAGAAGGGCGGGGTATAAATGGAATTTAAAAAAAAAAATTGCGCATGTGTAAACAAACCACAATCACTGATTGATGCACAGCACCCCGCGATCTTTAAAATGGGCGTTGAGAGGCAGATGCTCTCAACGCCGACTTCGATTGTCCATTGCTTTGCTGAATGATGCTGTGCCGAGTAAAACAGTTTTGGTGACATCTGGCTCTGTGCATTCTTAGACAAGCTGACAGCCGGTGTTCATTACCAATACCATGCATTGCCATTATTAGCTATAGCTGCTCCTGAGTGCAACAGCATGGGTAGCTAGGGGAGCATTTAGTTATGTTTATGTAACATAATATTGTGCAACCAGTGAGCTTCTAGGTGCAATATAAGTTCGTATAAGAATCCTTATGGAATAGGACCAAGGTATTTTATCTTCAGGAATTGGCACATTATAGGTCTTGTGTACTAAATAGTGGTATTTTTACAAGAAGCAGAAGGTGTGCCCTCACAGTCACTTCACCTACCCCATTGATTTTTACCCCTACCCTACCTGATTTTCAGTGAAAGGCAGCATTATAGGTATCAAAACAAATATTTGTTATAGTCCAAACCAGCCTAAGGAGGGAAGCAAATATTATAGTAAAATATTAAATGAAACAAAGTATCCTGCATGGACTAACCCCAAATGGTGAATGGCCCCAATGAAGCAGTTATTCTTTTGAGCTGTTTTAATATTTTGTTAAAATAAAAGAGGGTATATAGAAATCTCAGATCTGTATGAAGAATAGATTAATATTTTAGAAACAGCAGAATCAAACCACAACACTCTAAAATGATTTACTCTAAATTATTGTTGGATGGGAATAGGATTTTTGAAAATGGATTTTTCTAATCTTTTCTAATCTAATACAAGAAAAATACGGATTGTTCTAAGTGTTATACAGTGTGTTTTCAACAGGATAGAATGCAATTTGTATTAAAGATGGTAGATTATAAAAGATTGATGTATGATAAAGTTCATTTTGAGATTCAATCTTTGCACAAAATTTCTGACATTTCTATTGACTCCTGTTATTTCTAGACATTTGATTATCCAGTCATGTGGCAGAGAGTCAAATGCCTTTTTGTAGTCAATCCGTATTACATTCAGGTTGGTTTTCCTTCTCTTGTAGTTTTTCAAAATCATTTTGTCAATTAGGAGTTGATCTTTTGTTCCTCTGCTATTGGGGCAGTTTCCTTTCTGTTCAGATGGAAAGAAATTGTTTTCAATTAGATGCTGTTGGACTGCATCAGCTACCACATCAGTTAGCAATTTTGGTACTGCCCCTTTTGCTGGATCGTTCATTATCAGGTTTTCCCAGATGTTAGCCACTCATAGACCAGTTAGATGTTTCAACCAAAAACCATGCAGTTCATCTTCGCCTGGTGCATACCAATTCTTGATTTTCCTTGCTTTTTCTCTACCATTTCTGTTGTTACTACTAGTTCTTCCATTTCAACTTCTTTTTTATTCTTATCCACCTTTTTAAACCAAGCTGTATTGTTGTATTTCTTTGGGTTATTCCACATCTGCACCCAAAACTGCACTGTTTCTTCCTTGTCATGGTATCGTTCCATTGATACATTGGTAGAAACATTTCTGATTGGATTGAAATGGGAGTTTCTGCCTATAATTTGCAATTCCACTTCGTATCTGCTGATCATTTTGGCTATAGCTGTTATTTGCTGCTTTATTATTCCCAGTGCTTCCTTGATCTTCCTTGTTTCAAAATGGTATTTCTTGACTGGGTATTCTTTGGCCTTCTTGTTCTTCAGCTTCTTTTTATTTTTAGTTATCATCATCAAACCATGAATAGTGGTATTACTATGAACCACTTTTTACCCTTTCCCCTAATTTTCAAAGAACATAAGGAAATTATGTGTGAAATGGTTTCATTATCAGCAAAGATGAATATAATTGTTTTTCTCTGTGGGAGGGAAAGTTAAATAATAGAGTAATAAAGAACAATTCTCTTTTGGTATGTGTAGCATGGGAACTTGCCTATATTGAAGATTAATTAAATATTGCTATTAATACCTACAATTTTTGACTAAAATTTAGCTATTTGTTCCTAGTGGCTGAGTGTAATAGCTCTGCTAAATCATTTCAATAGGATAGATGGAGAGAGCGAGAGAGAGATTAGACTCTCTTTCTGTATTGTTTTAATTCTCTGACACAGCCTTTCCATTCATGGTACACTATGTTTTCATGCATAGTCAAAGAACAGCTAAATCACTGAATAATCAAAACATTGTATACAAGTATATGTATCTATATAGAATCCAGTGATATTGGGCTAATTAAGAAGAAATAAAGATGTTTACTAAATTTCAAGGGTCAATAACTAAAATAAATTTCAAGGGTCAGTATTAATTAGGTGAAAGAAAGAGGTAAAGCAGGTGAAACTAACATGAAAAGTGGTTAAGGAAACTCTTCAAATGTTTGAATGCAGAAAATTGAACAAGAAAAAACTTCTTGGAGGAACAACTGCGATAATGTTTTTTAGGCTTTTACATGAGTGTGTGTGTGTGTGTGTGTGTGTGTACATGTCATTTAAACTAAAGGAACATGTAAAAATTATATCTATATCATCTATATTTATAATTTAATTTTTTAATTTTAATAATTAATTTGAATAATTTTTTTCACAAGATCCTTTTGTTTAAATGACACTGATTTACTGGATATCAAAAAGGTTAAGGTACTTCCTACTAGATAGAAAATATTGAATTGTAATATTTCAGACGACTAATTTCTTTCTCACTGAATTATATATATCATCTTGCATCTAGCTATGGAAAGTTGTCATCAAAAATGAGAGATCTCTTATTCAGTTGTCAGATTATTCTTGTTCAACTTGTTCATTTCATATTGATTGAAGGGGAAATATACCTGACATGCTTCATTTCTGCCTTACACCAGAATACTCATTTTATTCAGGTTTTAAAAAAAAATATTGTTATTGTTCTTTATCTGTCCAATATCTAATATAAATGTTATAAATTAATATTTATGCCTTTGAAAATACAACTTTATAAAACCATGTTTTGTTTACCTGGAAAAATTAAAAGAACTTAAAAAACATTTTTGAATAGGGTTTTTTTTAGATTACATTCTTTTCAACAACCACCAATTTTTACAAATCACCTCATATCACTTATGCTACTTTTTATTTAATTATATTTCATTTTGATAAGAAATCATTATCATAGCCTTAATATTTAATATTTTCAGATTTCTATATTTTTATTCACATGGCAGTTAACTTCTGGACCAAGATAATGGTCTTACAATTAAAAGATGTATTGTTTAGAATCAGAATAGTTCCAACTATTCACTGGTTTGCATAATTAATATTGGTCAATCATAGATGATTGCAATATGTCCATTAATATATTATTTGTATATTTTGCTTTTCTCAGTTGTTTTTATTTTATAATTTTGTGCATCTTTTTTCTTTGATTTTTTTGCATTTAGTTAACTTTTTTTTTTAAAAAAAAGAAAGAGAGTAAGGCAGGTCAACATGATGGCATACACAATGGATTGTCTAATAACACATCTTTTCCCACCCTTTCCAATATTAAGAAGCCTAAATTTTAGTAATAATAATTGTCTGTCTGTCTGCCTATCTGCCTGTTTGCCTATCTGCCTGTTGCATTTGATATGACTACAGTATTTGTTGCAACTATCATGGCAGCTGTAATGAAAATTACCAATTGGCTAAGGTTGTTTCCTCTCACAGGGTATTTTTTTGTATCCTTCACATTACTGCTAAGAAATTATACTAAGCTTTACATGATGTGATATATGATAATGTGCCATGGATTAACGTTGTGTACACAGCACTTTTTACTTTGTATTTTTTGTTTGGGATGTGTAAAAAATTGTAAATATATAACTATGCATAAGTAAACCAGGATATATTTTAACTGGTTTACATTAATATAATGATTTCAGACCATTACGCTATCACATTGGCCTAAATCATACCGTTCATCATGTTCAGCTAGCATTTTCTTTAAGATGAATTTTAATTCGTGGCCATATTTTAATGCCTTTAGGATCTGTTGTGCCACTAGTTTTTCTTCAGTGATGTATAGAACAGTTTCTAATTAGTAGCCTATATAGATTTAATTACTAAGCTATTTAACTCTCTCATCCAAAGCATTAATGAAGATGTAAATAACACCAGGGGTCCAATCACCCTGTAGCATTCTCCTGCATAATGGATCCAGTATGGTATTTTGCAATAAACTGTGTATTTCATTTGCCAATTTTTGACTGAAATATCCAGAAAAGTAGCACACACCCTAAATTTCAAATAACTGAATTTTGATACACAATTTCATAATGTGCAAAGTCCATAGAAGAGAAGAAATAAATTATTTACATAAATTATGTTTGAAAATATAAATACTAAAAAATGATTGGGCTAACTCATTGTTTTTCTATATGAAAACTATATTTCTATTTTTAAAAGGTATTTAAAATTGGTGCTGAGGTGGCAGTTGCAGTGGATGTGATGTTATCCATTCAGAGGAACTGTCAATTTGTATTCAATTGAATTACAGTTGATCTGGAAAAGGACTTGAAATATGGGCCAATAAAATCTCATTCTAAAATGCATATTTGTTATAGAATAAGATTACAGTTTATAAGTATGAATTGAACTACAGAACTGAGAGTAGGGGAAATAGCACAGTAAATCTCCATATATTGTATTTTAAGGCAAAGAAAAATCATGGACAAGATTGTACTTTAAGCCAGAATAATTAACTTGGTCCTTTAGTTGATATAGTTAGATATCAAGAGATTATGACAACGAGACATTACTACCCTGAGAGAAAGTGCTTGGAAACAACTTTTTTTTTTCTATTATGGTTGGTCACACAATCAGCCAATTTAGATGGATTTGACATTTTTGTCCCACCTATCAAGTCCCTCAAAAGAACCTGGGACAGGCAGATTTTGTTGTTCAATATGTTAAAAGTATCACTGCAGGATGAAAGCTCTACCAAGTAAAGCTGTTTTTGTTTTTTGTTCTTGCAATTGACTGATGGTGATTTTGTCAGTGCTAATGATGTGCAAGTGGTGTTTCAGATGTTTTGGGATTGCATCCAAGGTGCCTGTCACTTTGCTTTCTTTTTGCTACAGTCATTCTAATTCTATTTGCAAGTCTTTGTATTTTGTTATCTTCTCCAGTTCTTTCTCTTCTCTTCTGCTTTGATCAGCTGCTGGCATGTCCACAATCCAGAGTTCTTTGTCTCTTTTATCAACAATGGTTAAGAGTGTGATGTTTTGTGGCAGATTTTTATCTGTTTGAATTCTAAAATTCCAAAGCTATTCATTTTTTATAATTTTGTCTATTTTGTGGTCCCATCAGTTCTTGCTTGCAAGCAAGTGGTGTTTCTTCCAGATATTCCAATGCACCTTATTGCTACTTTGTTGTGCTGTTGTTTGTCAGTATGTGCAATCTTCTTGCAGCAGCTAACTGTGTGATCCACTATTTCCACTTTTGCTCTCTCTTGCTGTCTTCTCAATTCTGGCTTTGTATGCATTGTATGTATGATCTTGAGCAGCCAGAATTATATTCTTTGTCTCTTCAGCTTTCCTTATCTCAGTCATTGCCAGGTCTTGTTATTTGGTTTGCCTGTTAGTGTCTATGTGTGTTGTGTTTGTTTGTGTGTGCATACTAGCTATACAATGCTTTGTATTGACAAGATTCTTATCTGTTCTTCATTTCTTGTATACCAGTTTTGGCTCTCTGATATTTAATAAGCATTCATGGTATAGTAAAGCTAATACACCATGAATGGTTACTAAATAACAGAGAGACAAAACTGGTGTACTTTCCTTATCTCAGTCATTGCCAGATCTTCTTGTTATTAGGTTTGCCTGCTAGTGTGTATGTTGTTTGGTGTGTGTGAGTGTGTGTGTGTACCAACCATGCAATGCTTTGCCTTGCCATGAGTCTTATCTCTTCTTCATTTCTTGTATGCCAATTTTGTCTCTCCGATATTTAGTAAGCATTCATAGTGTATTAGCTTCAGTGCATTTTCTTCACTGTGCTTCAAATATTCTTTCAATCCCGCTCCCTCCTTTTCCCCTATCTGGTATGCTTTCAAAATTCCATGCCCACTTATGTTGCTTGGTAAGAAGAGTCTGTCAATGTCACAACATAGATGGAGGGTATGATTCATTGTCATTATTTTTCTGTTCTTTTTATTCTGGGTTCTTACTTCTGCTTGAGTCCAGTCCACTATTCCAACATTTTATCTAATAACTGGAATTGCCCATGCATTAACTGCCTTAATGGTATTGCAGTGGAGTTTGGACTAGACAGATGTGCCAGCCTTACTGTCAACAGACAGTAAGTAAAAATAGTAAAACTGAAGGAATCAAACTGTCTTATGGAAATAATATATCAAGAGTCTGAATCATGAAGATCACTACAAATACCTGGACATCCTTCAAGCTGACAACATCAAGCATACTGAAGTCAAGAAGGTTAGTAGTGAATATATCATGAGCAATGAGCAAGATCTTAACTTTGAAACTCGGTGGTGGAAATACCATCAATTCAATTAATACCTGGCAATTCCAGTCATTAGATACACAGTTGGAATAGCCCAGAAAAGATACTTAATACTTTTTATTAACTTATGGCTTACCATGCTATATGGAGTTCCAAAAACCTTAGTTTTCAAGTATTTGCACAGAGTTAAAGTAAATCTTGCAAACATTTACTGGCTTGTTTAATATGAAAACACAATGCTGCTTTATATAATCTGATTAAGTCATAAATCATGGTATACATATTGTTTCCCATCCATGAAGTTTACAGAGAATAGCAGTCAAGCACAAACAAACTTGCTATTTAATTTATAGCAATTATTAAGCTGTCAAAAAAAAGAATCTCATTTTTAAAAAATCTTAAATAATTATTTTCCTAAGAATATAGATTATTAAATATTTTGTTCAGGGTATTAATTTTTCATATCTGGAGATGCAGGAGAGTGGAATAAAATCTGAGCAATGTTCTACTGTGGAAAAATATTTTTCTTCTACTTTTTCCGACATAATTATTAAATCTTTCCTTTAGTGTAAAATTCTGTCTTTTTCAAAGATGGATCATTTTAAGATGTTTTTTCTATAGGTATAGAAAGCTACTTCTATTTATTCTCTCTCTCTCTCTCTCTCTGTGTAAGAAATATTTTTGAGTGTGGCTTCTGACATGGAAATGGCTAATTATAAGAAAATTCAAACCAAGTTATCTAAGGCTACTACTTCACTGTTTTATATACAACACAGCTAGAATAATTCACCACAATGAACTCTTTAGAAGAGCTACAATTTATTTAAATATAGTTTCTATTTAGATAATCTCTACATAGAAGCATACTTTATATTAGGCTATGTATTTAAGCTTGGGGTGGTCATACTAATCAGTCTAAATATTCTACTTACATGAGAAAATATTCTACTTTCTCATGTTTTCATATTTGCATTTACTTTGTAAAAAAAGTTATTTTACCATTTAAACTTTACGTTTGCCTACTGAGTTTCTCTCTGAAGCTTGTGAAATTGTTTGTTGAACTGTTTCTTATTCTGACTCCCATATCATTTCGTTTCAGATTAATGTACTGAAAAATAGCTATTACTCAACAAATAAAGAAAATAGTATAAAATACTGCTGGGTACATGCCATAGTTTAAATTATAAACTTAGTTTGACCAGTTGCTGATAGTACAAATGTATATATTTAAGCTTCAGTGGATGTAAATATGGAGAATGTCCAATATATCAGTGTGAAAGTGTCTGGATGTTCTTAAGAAAAAGAGTTTTTTAGATTTATGCTACATAAGGTTGCAAACATCTGTTAGTAACTAAAGTCTGGTGAAAATCGTATCACATATATTACATGTACTCCCAATGTTTAACAAATAATGCAACGGTTTCTGATTTAAAGATCCTCATATATAAATAATGTCCATAATGACTATTCTTCTAAGATATTTTGTTTAAAGGTATTTATCAACATGTCATACATTTGATAGTGTAATAATACTACACATGATCGACTACAATGATTTATAATATCTGCAAGGACAAAAAATACATCAGAAAATATGAATTGTCATTGTCCATTGTCATTGAAGATAAATCTGATACATTCTACTTGTATAGTTATGTGTATGTGTGTGTATATACATACATACATACATATATACATACATACATACATACACGCAATCTACAAAGCCTTTCTGAAACAACTACAAACTCTACTTCTAGTATATTTTAATGCACATGTTGATTCCAAAGCAAATATTTCTATATTAAATAACTCTCAAACATATTTCTGTTGAGTTATGGCCATATTTTCTTTTATACTATATACTTTTCTTCTATTACAAATTAAAAGATAGTTAACATCATGACAATAATTATAAAACTGTCCTTGTTTGGTCAACTTGGAAACCTATTTCACCATATATTTTCACAGAACTTTCATTTCACCACCACTAATTGTATTTATTTGCAATGTGATTAGACCACAGGTGTCAGTCTCATGGCATCACCTTGTCGTCATGTGATGTTTCATAATGTTTTTCCCCTTTGTGGAGCTGGGATGGACATGACCTGTGCATGATACATTCAACTCACAGGCTTCCAGTTTGACAACCCTGGTCTAGCCTGTTAATGACATATTTCACTATGAATGAGAAAAAGGAGGAAAAAGAAAGAAGAATGAAACAGGAACAAGACAAAAAGAATTAGATATCTGGATAAAAATGCTATTATTCTGTCCAGAAATACAGGCTGTATATTTATTGTTGAACTCAGTTTAGTGACTGGTTTTAGGTATAAAACAGGCATAGATTGGAGAATGTGTTGTCATAATCAATATGTATCTCCCAGCCTAAATTCAAAAGACCCCTACAACCTCTTCATAATTTTGGTGAAGGTAATTTATCTCTTTCCAGCAGCATTCTGAGGAGGATTGGAGAAAGAAGGAGGAAAGCCATTGAGAATTATACTAGCTAAGAAAAAAGAGGGGAAAAGAGAATATCAGAAAATGACTATTTGGCTACTTGCTTTAGTCTATTCAACTAGTCATCAAGAGATTATCATTGTTGTAGCTCTTAGGAGGTGGGGAAAAGTCTGCCAAATCATTCAACTGTCTCCTGAATATCTATGGAGATTCTCAATCATCTGTGTCATGGTTGTCCCAAAGGTGCTTTTTCAAGAAAGTCCAGTTACCTCTTGAAAAAGCATCTTTGGGGAACAGTCTCCTGAAACTGTAGTTCTTTGTCTTCAACAAGAGCAATGAAACTTGCATGGTAAATTCCATTGAGCACAGTTTGATGGCTACTCTACTATAGTCAAACTCTTTCATAGGTAAGAATTTGTTTCGAAACCAATATGTTGCTTGTTTCGAAACCAGTATGCTTTTTAAAATATACCAACAAAAATCTAACCATGTATCTTTACAATGTTAAAATCATTCATTTAGAAGCAGCCAACTAGACTACTGAATCTAATTATTATTCAATGCAAAAATTCAGTTTAAAGCTTTCCCAAACAGACCTCTCTAGCTTCTGCCTCAATACATCCAATTAAGTGGGGTCCACAAAATTTCTTACAATAAAAAACACATTGAAACCTTACTATCATTTCTATTAGCTTTTTGAATGAACCATAATTATATAGTTATAAATAATTTTAAAGGAATAAGTTGTTTTGTCCTCTTGAATCTCTTAGATATCGATTTGCTCAATGAAATAGAAAAGATTTTAATTACAGTGTTTACATAAACAATATTCCAAAGTGCTACTTATAAATGTTCCATGTGCTAAAGAAAAGGTCTATAACTTTGGGGCACAGAGGTAAAAGCAAGTTGGTATAATTCATGACCTCACTTGAAAGTATCTGATACTGTATTAAGAAAGATGAATCATGAGACATAAATGCTGTAGAACAAAGGTTAATACATACAGCTCATGAATTACTTACAGCCTATTCCTGCAGTTCTTTCAACTAAAAAATATACACAGGAATATTGTCAGTCATAGTATTTTTTTACAGAATAATAAAAATCTATGCTCTGTGAAAGAAAATTCAATAATCATAACATTATCCTACATACATACATATATACATACATACACACACATGCACACATCAGGGGTGGGTTCTACTTACCTTTCCTACCGGTTCTAAAGGTACACGCGCTTTGCGCGTGGTCGGGGTGCATGGAGGTCCGGGACGCATAAGTGAGGGCACGGGGAGGGCGGCGGTCCAGGACGCGTAGAACCGGTTCGATGATGTCACAGCGTCACCACTACCTATTTGCGCGAACCGGACCGAACCAGGGGCAACCCACCACTGGCACACATGTCATTTTCCAGAAAAAAAGAACCAGAGAGTAGAGGGAGTGGTTAAAGCATAACTGCTTTAACTCCAGGCAAAAATGAAGTTTTAAGTCATGTTAACTAGAGATTCAATAACCCAATAGGAAAAATAACAACTATAAAAAAGTGATTCATAACACCAATAGGAAAAGCAGCCTTCCTCTCCAAAGCATGGGTATGATAAACATTGTACTGTATCACAGTTATCTTTTCATGTTTCTTTTTATATCCAATAGAACCTTGGAAAAAAATTAATCTAATAAAAAAGAGAACATAGGAAAGAAAAATATATGTTTCTAAAATTCATGCTAGCAGACACCAGATTGCTCACTGTATGATTATAAAAGATGAAAAGATTTAGGATAAGAACAGAGTAAACATAACACTCAAGAAAAATTGACATCCTGAAAGTTATGTGTGCATTAATGTCTTTATGTTCAGAATTGGGGAGATGTGAGGGCATCAGGAGTGGGACTAAGTGACTGAAAATCTAACCTTTACTTTCCTGTTGCAATTTTTGGGTATTTGGTCACCTTTGACCAAAAGTGCTTCTTCAAATTTTTCTTTTGACAAAAGTTGCCTTAATATCTTATATCCATAATGATTCAAAAACATTCAATAAAGAAAAACATTCTTTATCTCATGCAAAGAATAACCCTTTATGGTAGAAATGAGGAACATTTTCTACCCAGTTTCCTTACAACAATCAATCAATATGATTGATATAGTTGCATGAGAATTTTCATGATATTGGAATTGATTCTGTGTAATTTTGTGTAATCACAGAAACTCATGAATTGATTATTTTTGAGGAATTGTATTACACGATGTCCATAATATTGATAAGGTAATGGAATGATAGCTGAATTTGAAAAGGATAAAAGATGTTGGAGTTTGTTCAGTATGCATAATGTTCTTAAAATTTGGAAATCTGTACAATTGTTGCATGTGAAAGATTAAAAAAAATATTGATTAAGGAAAACAAAATTAAAATAAATTTCCTGGAGCTATATGGAGTCATCTAGAACATTGCTTGGCAACAACTTAAAGTGAGTTTCCAGTGCCTTCTTCCATATAGAAATATGAAGTTGTGTAAATAACAAAGACTTGGAATAAATCCTTGAGTAAAACAATATTTTATAATAATTCTATTAAACATTACAGTTTTAAAGGTAAATACAAACTAAAAGAATAAAAAATAGGGCAAAAAAGGTAAAAATAAAGAAAAAATGAAAATGAAAAATATAATAAAGAAAAAAGAATTATATATAGTAATTTCTCCCTTCTTCACTAAAATCATAAATTTTAATCACCTTCTCTGAAAATCCAACAAATTATCTAAACAAATCATTAAAGCCTTGTTGTTCAGTTCTGATTAAAAAATCCAATCAACTAAAACTTCCTCTTTCTTGCCTTTTTTTAATTCATCAACAATCTTGATTTTTAAATCCTTCAAATAATGTCCTTGATGACATTAATTTATTTTTATTTTTATTCCTTTGCACAAAAGTCTTCAAAGTTTTAGCAAGTCTCCTTTGAAAATCCCATACAGGAAAGCCAACTCTTTCAATACGCTGCATGTATATCCCTTTTAATTATCAGTCAATTTCATTTATATGTACAGTATAGCATCTTTTTCTAATCAGCAAAACAATATTTTATCAATAGTATCTATGTTTTGTTACTGTTACAGAAGCTAATACTGTTAATAACATTACAATATTAATGTATATTTTATAGTATATATGTATAAGAAAATCACAATTTAGTTACATTGTTTGAGCCTCTAATTTTCCTCTTTTTTATTCATTCATTTTTTATATATTACTACTCTATATTTTATTCTTGATGGTGTAAATGGTGTACTTTCTAGTATCGTTCTAGGCAAGGCATGCTTTTCAAATTCAATAAAGCTAAATTTCACATTATTTAAACTTTGAAGTCATCCCATGCCATTTCTACATCAGCATCAATATATATTCATTTTTGTGTCCATCTTTTCTAATATATGCATTTTGGATCCACTTTTTAGACACATTTTTCGTAAGATGCATATTTTACATCCAATTTTCTCTAACACATTTTGGGGATGCCAATTTTCCTAATGAAAGCTTTATCATGATATGAAATATATAATGAAATCTGTGCAAGAACAGGTAGCTGTGTCATGATTTGCATTTAGATTCAGACAGCATGGATGGATTGAATTTGTTTACATTCTCTGTTCTGTCTATATTCTTTCAACAGCTATTTCTTTCAGTAGCATAAAAACAAGATGACCTAGTGCTAAAGAAATCTAGTGATATTGCCTTTGTCATTAACCCATCACACTTCAATGCTGGATATTTTTTGTTTAGAATGTAAAAATGGAAACAGACAATCTTTATTTTAGTTATAGAACAATATAAAACATACAGAATTGCAACTATCCCATAATAAGTACTTAATATATATAGAATAACACATTGATCACATAATTTTAAGAATTTGTACTATAGAATTGTACAATTCTATCAAAACATACAGTTTTATAACATTATATGCTGTCCCACTCTCTCTGTCTCTCTCTCATGCACCAAGGGTATTAGGAGTCTTTATTAAGGCTTCCAAGCCTGAATTAGTATTTCACAGCAATTCCCTGTGCCAGCACCAGCCACCAATGAGTGAACAGGCTATATATAATAAACCAGCATTAGTCCACAGCTCACAGACAAGGCAAATCCCTAAGCCAAGGACAAGTCCCAAGGCAAAGGCAAATCCACAGAGCAAAGGCATAAAGCAAAGACAAGGCCACAAGGCAAAGGCAAGACCACAGTTGACGAGGCACAAGTTCAGGAACACACACTAAGGTAATGGACACATTTCACTCCCCTTGCTGAGCTAAAAAACTGCTTCTTAGTGCAGCTAATCAAGAGAAGAGAGTCTGCCTCCTCACAGGTAGCCTGGCTGACCTTCATTGTGCCTGCCTCCTTTCAGCCCTATGAGCTCTCAAATTTTTCTTCATCTCCACTTACCAGCTGCAGCTGTGTGCCCTCTCCACCAGAAGCCTCTGGGCTTCCCAGATGCAGCTGAGACTCACCTATCTCTAGCTCAGTCACTTCCCTGTGGTTGGACCTTCCATTCCTGGCTCATAGCCTTTGGCTGTCTCCTTTCGTAATGTGCCCAGGACCGGCTCATCCTCCTCCAAACTAACATCTGGAGAGGCAGCTAGGGAAGCATCTGGGGGAGTCACACTAAGATTTAGCAATAAAAAGTATACTTACTATTGATATTTAACTATCCCAGGAATGTAATATACAATAGCAATAGAATATAAAAATATATTAATCAAAAAATAAAGTAAAATTAGTCAGCAGGTCAAACAGTCTATATTGAGCTTTTCTTTTTTATAACACAAAGAATGTATTAGTACCATAAATGGACATTGTGATATTATGAGAATTAGAATTTAAGGTAAAAAATAATTTATTAATGCTAATGTTATATTGATAATGATTATTAATGTTAAATTGTAGATTTGATTCAGTTAATTTCAGCAAAGATGTAGAAGGCATATATATATATATATATATACATAAACAGCAGAGAAAAATCCCAGGTTATAATGTGTCAGTGAGAGTGATAGTTAAAACTAATCCTACAATCACCTTCATAGCACCTATGATTGGTTTCTTAATAGTTACGATCCCTCAAACAGATTTTGCCATTATGATTTCTGTGTTTAAAAGGAGGTTGACATAACAGATATTTGGTCTATCTGAGCATTTGCTTAGAAGATGTGTTACGAGAAAATGGCAGAGATCCCAATACAAAGAATAATATAGGTGCCATTAACATAGCAGATCCTGAAAGACATGATGTAGCTGTTTGAAGAACAGGAAAATGTATGTAGCATAATTGGCTATAGTTTAAATCACCCAAAGAAAATGAATGCTGATATCTTGAAGAAAAATCTCTAAAAATTAAGGCAAGGAGAAACGTTTAGTTGGATTTCCAACTAAATGGGTGTTAACTGGCCATTTAAGCCTGTGGCGGGGGAGTGTTTGTTTGTTTGTTATTAAGAACAATATAGGATATATAATAATATATAATAGAATAATCTATATTCACAATATAAGATATATTGTGATATATAATTAATATATAATAGAATAATCTATATTCACAATATAGAATATATTGTGATATATAATAATATATAATAGAATAATATATATTGAGTCTTTGTTGTTGTTGTTGTTTTTGGTGCACTGTAATGCTCTTCTTAATCCCTTCCTTAAGAAAATAAATGAGATATTTATTTGATATCTCATATAAATATTTGTATGTTGGCAAAAAATGGCGAATGGTGTTTGGGGCTTCTAAGCATCTTGACTGTAAATAAATTAAATAAAAAGTGAAGGCAAGAAGCTGGTATATAACCCTGTTTCATCCAGTAATTCTCAAGGATCCTTCCTATTCCTTGTCCTTGGGCATTAAAAAGGACTTTAAGAAAATAATTCTTGTATAGTCTTGTGCAGGAAAACATACAAGCGAATTTCTGATCTATCACTTAGGTCTTCCGCTTTTTCAAAAGTCTGTCATGCAGCATAAAATCAAAGATGGATTTAAGGCTTATCAAGGCAACATGAAAGGCCCCATGGGCCTTAGAACTGTATATTTCTGCCAGATGGCAAAGTACAGGTAACAGTCAATTGTAGACCTGCCAATTTTTGAAATTGACTTGTTCATCTATGAGGATCATTATAGACTCAAGCCACCTGTAATCAGGTCAGTAGAACTTTCACTCCAAAAGATTTACTGCCTAAGAGTATGAAGTCAATAAGGGATCCTGCTATTATGAATGTCAACCTCAGAACATGTTGGGAGCAATTAGGACTCAGTATAATTTGCTCTTGTTCATACCTTGACACTGTCCAAGGAAATTTTCCCAGCTTCAGAAAGATCATTAATATATTTTAGCACTTAATTTTGTTTATTGTTTGTTGTATATTCCATGTATTTTATTTAAAATTCATTCTATCCATTTTTGTGGTATTATTTTTAACTGGGCTACAGTATTCGTAAATGTTGTTAAAGAGCACTTTTTAATATCTAATCTACAAATTAAGTCATTTTGATCTCAGGTATATTTCTAAACAAATAGTGAGGGGAAAAGTTATTTGATCCCCTGCTGATTTTCTTCGTTTGCCCACTGACAAAGAAATAATCAGTCTGTAATTGTAATGGTAGATGTATTTTAACAGTGAGAGACAGAATAATAACAACAAAAAATCCAGAAAAACACATTTCATAAAAGTTATAAGTTGATTTGCATTTTAATGAGTGAAATAAGTATTTTATCCCCTATCAGTCAGCAAGATTTCTGGTTCCCAGGTGTTTTTTATACAGGTAAGGAGCTGAGATTAGGAGCATTCTTGTAAAGGGAGTGTTCCTAATCTCATCTTCTTAGCTGTATAAAAGACATCTGTCCACAGAAGCAAGCACTCAATCAGATTCCAAACTCTCCACCTTGGCCAAGGTCAAAGAACTCTCCAAGGATGTCAGGGACAAGATTGGAATGGGCTACAAGGCTATCATCAAGCAGCTTGGTGAGAAGGTGACAACAGTTGGTGTGATTATTCGCAAATGGAAGAAACATAAAATAACTGTCAATCTCCCTTAGTCTGGGGCTCCATGCAAGATGTCACCTTGTGGATGTTCAACAATCATGAGTATGATGAGGAATCAGTCCAGAACTACACAGTAGGATCTTGTCAATGATCTCAAGGCAGCTGGGACCATAGTCACCAAGAAAACAATTGGTAACACACTACACCATGAAAGATTGAAATTTTGCAGCACCCACAAGGTCCCCTGCTCAATAAAGCACATGTACAGGCCCATCTGAAGTTTGCAAATGAACATTTGAAATGAATGATTCAGAATTGGGTGAAAGTGTTGCGACCAGATGAGACCAAAATCGAGCTCTTTGGCATCAGCTCAACTCACCATATTTGGAGGAGGAGGAATGTTGCTTATGACTCCAAGAATACCATCCCAAACATCAAACATGGAGGTGGAAACATTATGCTTTGGAGGTGTTTTTCTGCTAAGGGGACAGGACAACTTCACTGCATCAAAGGGATGATGGAGGGGGTCATGTACTGTCATATCTTGGGTGACAACC
>JANHFM010007075.1:6535-20918 GCA_032468115.1 Grayia smithii
GGATTTCGTTCTACCCTCCCTAACCTGTCCCTCCTTGCTCTGCCTCCTGGGACTTTCCCAAGTCTCTCAGCCAGACCGTTTCAAAATAATGTAGTTGCAAGGAGCAAGGAGCGGACCCTTTAAGTCAAGAGGGGCTGAGTGGGAGGAGAGTTTGTGGCTCGGTGAGTTTGAGGGAGCGCATAAGTCGGGATTTTTTAAAACGGTGCAGGACGCGGCACAAATTCTTAAAATGCGGGACTGTCCCGCCAAAAGTGGGACGTCTGGTCACCTTACTCTAGTGTCCAATACCCTGCACTCACAGGATCATCATTTCATAAGAAAGGTCCAGATAAGTAGAAACGGCCATTAAATGATACAGAAGGATCATTGTAGATTTAGAAAATCATACTTGTGATATATTTCTTTGATTATTAATACATCAACACATTACAATCACATAAAAACTAGATATACATAAATATCAAATTAAAAAACACATGGATTTGAACATTTGTATTTAAGTGAGTTTGTGTGTGTGTGTATGCATGTGTGGATGTACACATACACACAATTGCATGCATATATATATATGAATGAATTATAGATGAAACATATGAATGAATTATAGATATCGAATAGATTCAAAATCAATACAAAATCTATCACTGCAAGAAGATTCAAAACAAAGTTAATATTCTTTGCTAGAAACCTGGCTTCTTTTGCTAAAATGTACTTTATCTAAAGCATTATACAAAAAGCATTTAGATTGCCCCATCCGTATCTTTGACGTCTGTGATCTAAATGATTATTTTATCTTATTAAAATTTAGGCTAGGAGAAGCAAATTTAAAATGGGCCAAACATAAGGTAGACAGATAAGTACGCTTAAATGTATTAAATTACCCATTATACTCATGGAGCTGTCAGAAGGTGAGATGTTTTCTCCACAAAAGAAAACGTGAGAAGTACTCAACATGTTTATATTTTATGTCTCTAATAATATAAATTTAACAGGTCTGTGCAGCGTTTCAGATTCAATCTCAAAAAAAAAAAACCACCCCTTTGAGGATCACAGGAATGTAATGTTGTACCTGTTGGCATACTACTCAGCTTTTCTTTCTCAGAATTCCATGGTGGAAGCCTTGTGATGCCCCCCCCAAAAGTGTGGTTTCTTTAACGCATTGAAAGCAGTTATACAGTTGACATTGCGTTAAAACAGATGATCAAATGGCTGCTAGGTCAGGTACTTGATTATGTCACATAAGAAGCAAGAAGCAAGGTAAGATTGTATCTCTTAAGCCTTGTTTCTCAACATCAGCCATTTTAAGCTTTGTAGACTTCAACTCCCAGAATTCCATAGCATGAATATTTTTTTCTATTTACTTAAATGGTAGATTCATCTACCTTGGACTGCAAGGCGAACAAACTGGTCAGTCCTAGAGGAGATCAACACTGACTGCTCTTTAACAGGCCAGATCCTGAAAATGAAACTCAAATATTTTGGCCACCTACTGAGAAAGAAGGACTCACTGGAGAAGAGCCTAATGCTAGGAAAGATTGGGGGCAAAAGAAGAAAGGGATGACAGAGATTGAGGTGGCTAGATGGAGTCACTGAAGCAATAGGCGTGAGCTTAAATAGACTCCAGAGGATGGTAGAGCACAGGAAGGCCTGGAGGAATGTTGTCCATGGGGTTGTGATGGGTCGGACACGACTTCGCAACTTACAACAAGATTCATCTAAAACATATTCCTGAAAATAAGAAGGGCCCAAGCCATTAGCATGGGGATAACTGCATTACTGTATATGCCAGCTGCAACTTCTACTTCATTTTCAGGGGCATCCCCATATGAAACAAATTGCAGTAGTCTAACTGAAATATGACAAGTGTAATATGTCACTTCAGCACTTCTTGATTGAAACAAGGAGCGCCTGATAAATGCAATAGCAGCTGCTGCTGACCAAAGGCATTCTGGGTTACAATTTTCATTTGTTTGCTCTAGCATAGGGGTGTCAAACTCACATCATCATGCCCGCATCATGTGACATATCGGGACCTTTTTTCCCCTTCACTAAACCAGGCATGGGCATGGCCAGCACATGGCGCATCCAGCTCGCAGGTTGGGAGTTTGACAGTCCTGCTCTAGCAGGAATCCAGTAGAAGCTCCAACAGTGAACCTTTTCCTATTTTGACATTACATCCAAATTACATCCAGCTGTTTTAGCATTCTTTTGATGCAACACCTAGGGACGTATTCTGTTTTATATGGTTTACACAGCTGAGAAGTGCAGCTATGAATTATATAGTTACTGTTGACTGTGGGTAGCCTTAATCATGGCTTTGTGGTTATAGACGACTATAAGTCCAACATGAAAGAGCAAACCACTTGTTAGCTTTAGCTGCCTATCCACAAACTACATCTCATTGTGTGGGCTGATCTTGCTCTGAAAGGGACCAAATATATTGGTACCAATGATACAGGCATGAAAAGAACCCAAAGCAGCAGTAGCAGAGAAACAAGGTAAACTGATGCCCATTGGGTCAAGAAGAATTAGAAACTATTGACCTACACAAGTTCCTTCAGCATCTTAAGATTGTTTATTTGATCCAGAAGACTTCAAGATTTAATATCTTGTTGGATGCAATATATTTGTATGCATGTTAAACTGACAAAATATATTGATGTATTAAATGTATTTGATGTAATACTTGATAGTGTCTTGACCAAGTCCTTAACAATCCTGAAGTGCAAACAACTAGTTAAGGCGTGTTCATGATCTTCCTTGCTGTTATAAAACTGACTAAGAGACTGCGTAAAAGTTTATTAGATCCATTTCTGCACTTGCATAGATCAATCCTGTAACCTTTCACTTACAGATTCCAAACACAAATAAAATATACCCAGTATTTTCACTGCTCCTTCTTGGTACCCAATATACCCAATGTCTCTTGCATGTCACTATTCCCCTGCCCAGCCACCTTAGTGAAACAAATGGGGGATGAAGAATTTGAGGTGGAACAGAACTCGGATTTCCTGTACAGGAGACACAGATTAAAAGATGGAATATGCTGTAACATCCAATTTACACAGACCCTGGGAAGCATAAATGTGCATTCATGTACCTCATTATCCATGGCAATTCTACTTGCAAAAGTGCAAGTCAACTGACAAGTCGTACATTCCAGCTTCAGCACCTACGGGTTCTTCTGAGACTAAAAAGGAGAGTCCTTGGTTTGGTAAAAAAGGATGGTTATTTCACTATGAGTTATATAAAACAGGAACCCCTCCTGTCCAAGGCTTTTGCAGAAACTTTTGGTTTTGATGGATGAAAACATAAGAGTTACATAAATACAATATATCTGTTGTCTGCAGTATGTTCTCATAAGGAAGTGGGCACTGTTTGCCTTGAACCCAATCACTCCCTACATGGTCTTAGCACATAGAGGGGTCTGGACTGAGAAGAGTTACTGGCTATGAGATACCCGAAGTGGAGGTCTCGACATTTCTTAGAAGACTTTCACTCAGCCTGATGTCAATTTTATACAGCATGAAAATTCTTCTACCCATTTCTGAACAGGAGCAGTTCAGGGTCAAGGTTTGACACAATGGTAGAGGGATAGTCACAGCCCCTTCCCATTCTTCATATCTAGAGGGAAATTTTCTGCCAACTCCCGAGTCAGTGGATTTAAAAAAGAATCATCATAGAGGGAAGTATCCATGAGAAATCAGTAGATGGTCAGAAATAGAGAGTTTTGGACCAAACAGGTATGTTATAGCAATGCACAGAAGTCATCTGAATTTCCACAGAGAAAGAACTGGATCTCAGTATATTAAGATGCCTTCGGAGAGGGCTGGGGGACAAAATTATGTAAGATTTGAACCTTGGGGTTGATATCTTGAATGAAAAGTAGGACTAGGGGTGACATGATAGCACTGTTCCAATATTTGAGGGACTGCCAGAAAGAAGAGGGATCAACCTATTTTCCAATGCACTAGAAGCCAAGACAAGAAACAATGGATGGAAACTAATCAAGGAGAGAAGCAACTTAGAACTAAGGTTAAATTTCCTAACAGTAAGAACAATTAACCAGTGGAACCACTTGTCTTTAGAAATTGTGGGTGTTCCATCACCGGACGCCTTTTAGAAGAGAAGGGTCTCTTGCTTGAGACCCCAATGTCCCTTCCGTTATTCTGTTATTCTAAACCTTATAACCTTAATTATGTTACAGTATAAGCTGATTTTGTGCTTTAATTATGATAGTTTATGTAAAAAAAAAAGAGTAAATATGGATGGTGTGCTTTGAATTTCTGCCTGCAAGCCCTGTAATCGGAGTGTTAATTTTGATAAAGCCTCACATTATGGAAACAAAAAAAAAATGAAATGGCTACTTTAATGAATAGCAGAGGTTCTGTAGGTTATGTAGTCAAAATATTTTTCTATTAAATTTTTTTAACTATACACAGTCATAAGAGCTTTAACCTATTGTGTAAAATATAACAAAAGAATGTCACAATTCATTATTGTTTAAAACCCCATTTTAAGCAGGCTTACAGGTTGACAGTATCTAGACAAACTTTGTCTAACTTAGCTGCTTTGATCTGATTAGTGTTTTGGTGAGAGGCCTTCAGAAAATGCAGGACTACAAAATAGATTGGAAAGTTTAAAAAGAAAACTGTCTGGAAGAATGCAATGCCATGTTATTTCCATATTGTGCAAAAGAGAATTACCGTACATAAATTTGTCCATAAATCCACAAGAGTCAAGCTTAACTTAGGGAAGATCACTAATTTAATATTAGCAGCTCTTGCTCTATTTTCCATTCTTATTAACAAGGTATTTTCTTTATTTATGTGATGTTCCTACTGCCTGAATTTATTTGAAAGTTTACCTTGACATCTGATATTCTGTATCACACATTGCAGGCAGATGGCAGTGTGGCCCCATGCTCAACCAAAGAATTATTTTTATAAGATATAAAACTAATATTTCAAATTAGAAACTTTTAACAGCAGGGTTTTTTAAAAGTAGTTTATTAAAGGGGAAAACACAATAAAGGATAGTGAAATGTATTTTTATAGAAGAAAAATCTATCTAAATATTTTTGTTAATTATTGGCTAGATACCTATTATGTGAACCTAAGAACAAAATTAAATTTTAATTACATGAGTGGCCCTGGTGTGCTTTTTTAAAATGAAATATCATGCTTAATTGCTCATGATATTGCATAAATTAAAAAGTGGTCTTTCTCTCACCTTTGCTTCTGAAGAAGAAAAATAATTTCATGATTTAAATCTAGATTTGAGCAAAATAACACTTCACTTTAGGATAGTTGTATACAATGCTGCTTATATAATCCAATTATATTTCCTTGAATGTATATTTCTTCTGCTAATATCAATTTACAATATTTGTTAAACATATTAATAGTTCTCTAAAACAATTTTAAGCTACTAGGGTATTCTTTATTAGAAGTGCAAGAATCACCAAGGAAGAAACTGCAGCAGTAGTATATATCCCTGGAAATCAAGAATGGGGAAGGGCAGGGGTGGGATTAAGCCAGACCGGTAATTGCGACCTGTGGGTGGGCCTGCCCCCAGGTGGATCCGCCCCCACCCCAGCGCTATGCTGTCCTGTTTAGCCAATTTTTTTAAGCCATGCGCATGCGCAGCAGGTGCACGAACAAAGCGAGCATACATGCTCACATATTCGATTCTGGGTGAACCAGTTGTTAAATTATGTGAATTATATTAGGGGAAGGGATAATACACCATGAAAGTCTAACCATGGTTATGCTGTTTTTATGTCAGGCAGTATAGCTTATGATAAAGTATAGATTGTAAAAATGCAAATAAGAGTAATTAGCATTGTAGTCTAATTTAAATTCTTGAGGCCGCCAAATCACAGACATTGCTCTGAACAGTTCAAACTGATGCTATGTTATAAAGAAGAAATTTCTATGTTTACCCACAGGAATGTGAAAGTCCATGAAAATGTATTCCTCTTTGTATTAGCTCCCATAGTAGGAAATACTATGTTACTATAACACACTTTATAGGTTATTCAACATTATTATATATCAAAGAAATTCTGAATTATGTGTTTTGAAAAAGAACACTTATAGTCTGTACTAGAATGACAGATTTCCAAGTTATTTGTTTTGCTACTCATTGCAGAAAAGATATGACCTATTTTCTTTGAACCCTTTTTCTTCACTTTGCAGTGGGAGAAACTGCAGATGACAACAAGTGAAAGAAGAAAAATAGTTTGCTCAGTCACATTCCACATTATTGCTATTACCTGTGTAGTTTGGTCATTGTACGTATTGATAGATCGGACTGCTGAAGAAATTAAGCAAGGCAATGACAATGGTGAGTATATTGATTATTTTCTACTTTCACATTACGCTACTTGCAGAATCACCAGAAATATATTTCACTAAGTACACTCAAAACATAATAGTGGGTTTTATTTGCATATCCTTTCTATAAAGATCGATTACCTAGTATAATCATATTTTAATGATCATATTCCCCTCTTTTCACAGAATCCAACCCTTTAAGAATACCCCTTATATTTTCATGAAACCAAATCATTTCCTCTCATAGACCAAATAAGTAGTGCCAAACAGGTATTTAATGGTTATGATTCTTAAGGATGATATTTCCAGGGAATTAGCTCTTAAACTCTCTGAATAGAAATGTTATAAGTTTCCTTCAAGTTGATTTCCTGATCGTTTCATGTCCATAAAGTTTTTCCGGCATGAGTCGGAAATAATTTGCCATTGACTTCTTCCAGGATTTGTTTTCTCCAAGACCTACTATTCTCTGGTGGCTTCTTATCCAAGGCTAACTAGGCCTAACCTTGCCGCATATCCATACAAAGTTGGACAACTTCTGCCATCAGCTGAGATCAAGGATGGAAACTTACAAGACAAATCAAAATAGAAATAATAAATAAATGATCCTATATAGTTCCCAATCACAACTATAGTAGCAGAATCATGCAATCCAAATAATATTATCCTGTGTGTTTCATGCAAACACTGAATCCAGAAAGATTCTGTGCTTTCTGTACAACGCGTAACTATTTGCAGAATCAAATGTTATTGTTCCTCTATACATAATTCTTGCCATGGGAAAAAAGTATCTGCGTGCGTGGCAGAGACCCGAAGAAGATGGTTGGTGGGAGGCGCACATGCGTGGTGGAGCTGAACTGGGGCAATGGCTTGCATGCCCACAAGAGGCCGCTGCATGCCATCTCTGGCACAGGTGCCATAGGTTCGCCATCACAGAACTATACACTACTTATTACAAGCATTGGATTAAAATTTCTCATCTTGAGTAAGCATTCCACAAGGTGCATAAATGTTTTTAAAAAAACCTAGAGCAAGTGCTAGAAGTAGAATCTATGTATCATTTAAAATAATTCATCCAATTTTTCTTGTCAGCTTAGATTGCGTTAATCTTTCATACATTGACAACCAGATCTGTGTTCCGTTTTGTATCATATAACATTAATTGTAAATTGTTCAGGTTCACAGCCTGCAACATGGCATCTTAGGCATGTAAAGATACAGGCACATTCACTGCAAGCATTCCGTATAAATTAATCCATAAAAAGTAGTAAACAATCAAAGGAACATCACACAAACCTTGATTTACTCTTTTCAATCTTGAACCATACTAAAAGTATCATTTATTCTTAAGTATGCTTTGCTTCTATCATATAATAGTTCTACATTCAGCAATTGACCTCCCATTCTATATCCATGTAAAACATTGTATTATTTAAACCTACTAAACCTAACCAATCATAAATGTTTTCTCACATTGAGACATTTTTCAGTGACTGTTAAAAAGCAAAAATCTGCACATGAGCAGCCTAAAATTAAAGCTGTGCTGCACTTCCCAAATGATGTTTCTCCTTGCCTCTTGTATTATTTCAGACAGAATTCTGCCAAACTTCTTGCCAGGTACACTTAATAAATTGTGCATTCATTCAAGTGGGGTATTCCTTTTGACAGGTGCATAGGCCGTTGTCACAGGCACTAAGCAAATCTTACAAACACTCCATAAGCAGACTACAGTTGAACTGTTAAACAGTGAGAGTCCATTTCTGCAGACTTACAATTGTTCCATATTGCCAACAGCTCTTCTTTGTCTCATATTCTTCACCAATTCTCGCACTATTTCATCAGAAGCAATCAAACTGATGATATCTTTAGGTTTATATTGGATGGACAGATGATAACTCCAAGATAGATAGATAGATGAATGGATGAGATAGATAGATAGATAGATAGATAGATAGATAGATAGATAGATAGATAGATAGATAGATAGATAAATCATGTATTCAAAGTGAAGAACACATTTTTTTACGAAATAAATATAATTCTTATTCATTCCTGGGTCTCTATATTCTCATCCAGTGGTGGGTTTCAAAAACTTTTACTACCAGTTCTGTGGGTGTGGCTTGGTGGACGTAGCAGGGAAGGATACTGTAAAATATCCATTCCCACCCTATTCCAGGGGAAGGTTACTGCAAAATCCCCATTTACTCCCAGATGCAGAGAAAAGATGGGAGCGGGGCCAGTCAGAATTTTTACTACTGGTTCTCCGAACTACTCAAAATTTCTGCAACCAGTTCTCCAGAACTGGTCAGAACCTGCTGAAACCCACCTCTGCTCTCATTGTGTTTATGTCACCTAACAAAAATAGTATGTTACATACCATTAATTGGAGTTTGATAGCCATTAATTGCTCATTTAATATGCCTGAAACAACCACCTGGTTGCTAATTCAAATTGTTTAAGCTATATTTTAGGCCTTTTATCCATCACACATTATCCATCATTTTCCGTTGCATATATTTCGTCTCTCTGAATCGTCTGTTCTTTCCTTTTCATTTTTTAATTCATTTTCTTTACTATTTACCCCTGTTAACATTCCAAGTTATAATTGTTCATATGCAATGGCTCTTTACCTGAAAGGTCCACAGAGACTGATTTCCCCCATATGGGAAAACATAAAGTTGATTAACACTTTTTAGTTGCATCTATGCAGTATGGAATTTCTTTTTTCATTCTGTTTTTTATTTTATTCAAAAGAAAGTTAAAATACAAAACTAAAAATAAATAGGCAAAAAGAAAGAAAACACATAACAGTCAAAACATTTAAAAAGTGTATCAAAAAATGCATCAAAAAGAAAAATAAATCCAACACTGAAGCAAAAGGAAACAAAGATATTTTCCAGATATTTCAACCTTAAAGTTAAAATAAAAATTTAAAAGAGATACACTCCAAATATTTTACAAATTAAAAAAGTACAAAAATCCTGTGGTAAGATTCCAATATTAATATAAATCAAATGAAAGCATTTCACATTCTAGAAACATGCAGTCATCTTGGAAAGACGTCAGTTGCAGTATGGAGTATTTCTTAATGGCAAGAACAACTCTTGCCATTAAGAAATAGTTTCATTACAATTTATTCACAGGAACAATCAAAGCCCAGCTTTGCCCCAAGCATCCTAGGAAACTAGGATCACTGACTCAGGGATTATTTTGCAAAGCAACATACAGTTACCCTTAGCTCACCCACAAGGAGCAACACGCTGTGAACCTACAGAAATATAGTCAGGATAGTCAGTGAGTATACGTATTTTCTTTATTCATATTCAGTCTTTTTATCTCTTCTACTTCAACAGCAAAGCTTTTCCATGATTAAACAAAATGTACTTTAGAAACTTAATTTGACAAATGGTTGCTAACTACATAATATACCATAGTCCTCAAATAGCCACCATTTATTGAAAGACGTTATGACTGTGTTGAATAGGTCCTCAAAGTTACAGCCATTGCAATACCCCATGGTCACATGATCAAAATTTGGGCACTTGGCACTCTGTCTGCATTTATGATAGCAAGGTACGCTTCAGTTCTCCTCATCTACTTCTTTCCCGCACATCTGTTATGTTGTCTTCCCTGCATTCTGCTGCTTACCTCTGCTACCACCAACTGCCTTAATCATCATCTTCCCACTGGTGACAAGAGGTGTCTATGCCAAGAAGCTGTTGGCCCTTTCTGAGGTCTGGTTCAGCATCGTGGAGACCTCATGCAGCCTTGAAAAACTGCTGCCACCTCAGCTGGGCACATCTAGAAATGGGAGGAAGATGATGAAAGTTAACTGGGGTGAAAATTAGATAGTGTGGGATGGCAGGGGTAGGTGGTAGAGCAGGGGTGTTAAATTCGATGTCAAGGGCGGCTGTCGTGGTACTCTGCCCACAAAAACGGGCTCCTGAGCTCCATTTTCTGCTGCAACAGCATCCTGCAACCCTCTGCCAATGAAAATGGAGACTCCTGCAATCTTCTGCCAATGAAAATGGAACTCAGAAATGCTGGCCGTGGCGCTTCTGAGCTCCGTTTTCAACTGTGATGGCCTCCTGAAAGCCTCTGCCAATGAAAATTGAGTTTGAGAGGCCCGCGTGCAGCCCTCTAGAGCTGTTTTCCCTGGCAGAGGCACCTCAGGCCAGTTCTTCACTGTTTCCAGGGCAGCCCCCACGGGCCAGATTTAAGCACCCTGTGGACCAGATCTGGCCCGCTGGCCTTGAGTTTGATACCCCTGTGTTAGTGGAAGAGTTCAGGGCAATAATAAAGCAGAGATGGGGGACTGAGGGAGAACTGAAGTGGAGATGAGTGTGTTCAAGAGAAGCACGAGGTCCTTGCCTAACAATCGCAGCTGGGATTATCAGAACTGCCATTGTTAAATGATGCAGTCACAAGAACTTTCACCTAAATACGACTTCACTTAGCAGTGAAAATTTGTGTCTTGAATGATGTCATTAAGTGTGAAAGATAACTTTTGTCTTTATATGAAAATAGTAGGTAATGTGTTTTTATACCACTCAGCAAATACACTTGATAGTAAATATTATAGAAAACAATAGAAATAGCCCTGATCAATTTAACATTAATCTCTTTCTCTCTCTCTCTCATTCTGTCTCTCTGTGTTTCTTATGGAAAGGAGTCCTAGAATGGCCATTTTGGACAAAATTGGTTGTGGTAGCCATTGGATTCACTGGAGGCCTTGTCTTCATGTATGTTCAATGTAAAGTCTACATTCAGTTATGGCGAAGGCTGAAGGCTTATAACCGTGTGATATTTGTTCAGAACTGTCCAGATACTGCCAAAAAACTGGAAGAGAAAAATTCTTCCACCATTCAGAACACTGAAATTAAAGATACTATTGTGGTCCCTGTATCACAGACAGATACAAACTCTCAGCAAACAGAAGAAACTGTTCCTGATGTCATGCCAGTTTGATGGAAGTAGTATTTCTTTGGGGAACAAAGTGAAACATTTCTGTTAGCAACAAGAAGAAAAAAAATCAAATCTACAGATTATATTTGAAAAAAGAACTAACATAAAAAAATAGCGAGGAAAATTGATAAGCTGCACATTACCTCCGAAATGTAACTGAGAAATGTTTTTTCACCTTTCTTGCTAAGTAAAGTTAAAAGTGGAAGAAGATAGAAAAGCAAAAACTTCTAACAGGCAAAGGACATGCCAACACTACTATTGATAGCTTAAAAGAACTGCATTTGCAGAACTTCTACTTATGTTCTGTTTACAAGAAAAAAAAAAACTTTGTGTATTTGCTACTATGGTCTTTTTGCTAATTATTGTAAACTTGGGGGGGGGGAGATCAAACAAATTTTTAAGGTTCTTATAAAGGTATGCATCGAAGCACAAATTATCTGATAATGTGATATTTAATGCTAAGGTGATTACTCTATAACATTTCTGTAAAAACAGCCACACTTATTAAGTAATAATGAATTTTGAGTATTTGTAAACTAGAATATTAGAAATATTTTTCTTGGTCAACCATAGACACAGAAATAATTAACAGCATATTCCCTGACAAATGGCTACACTCATCTGGAGCAGCAACTTAGTTTGTAATTATTCTTATATAGTAGAATATTAAAAACTTCCTGGCCACTGTAAGATTATTCTTCCAAAGGACAATTCTTTAAATCGGAGTATTAAGACACCAAAGTACTTTTGTTAACAAAAGGCTTTTTAATTTCCAGTATCTATTTATTAGGGTGAGAAATATGCAAAAAACAAACAAAAACCCCACCCAAAAATTACAGCCCAATGCTTTGTTTTAAAGATAGCATTGAAAAAGTCTGTGGACAGCATTCACATTATGACAGTATTTCTTCAATGTGAACTTAATTGACAATATATATGCAGTAACTTCTATATAAGAAAGAATTTAACAGTTAAGGATTCAGTAGTTCATTTGATACTATTATTTTAATATATTAATATAAAATGAGGTATGATTAAATAAGATACTTAAATTCATATCAATGTAAGAATGCAGCCTGCAGGGATACAAAGAATAATTTGGCATCCCATTTCAGAAGTATTTACCTAGGAGGCTTAAAGAAACGAAGATATTTACAGAAAAATAAGTATCTTATTTCTATCACTGTTATGCTTGTTGATTGTATTGTGAGTTGTGCCCAAGTAATGTGAGTTAATACAAGAAAATAGTAACATGGGGAGCTTATGATGAAAAACTGCAATTGGTTATTTCTAAAAGAATTATAATTCATGCTGCAAATTTTAAAGATTAAACTGTCCTGACATGATTATATTTGTTTGTTCCATTGAGAAATTGCAAAAGCAGCTAACTTCACTAAGATAAATGGGTATTTTCTCACTTGATGTCAGTAAGTCAGAGTTGTTACCATTATCAGAAATCTAGCTTGGTTGAAAATATATTAACTATAAAGTTAATATTATACAATAAGATAGATATGACAAGAATTATAATGCTGGAAAGCTTTCTGAAATGAAAACTGGATAACTGAACTGTAAATTAAGTATTTCAGATAAAAGAAAAAAATGCCATTATAGTATTTTGTGGTGTTTAGATGATCCCATAATTTAATAAAGACAATAGGACAGATAGAAAAGAAGTCAGGCCAAAAAGCTGAAATCAAATTCAAACTGTATGGTTTGCATTTTTTTTCCTAAGCGACATATAGAAGATCAGGATATAGTTTTGAGTTACATTTATAATTTGGAGTGATAACTTATGCTTCTTCTCCAAATATAAATATTTATGATGTCACTATGCTTTGCATAAAAGATCACTATGGCTTAAAAGCTGAAAACTGAACTTACATGCAACAAAATGCACTTTCAGAATTATACTGCAATGTGAATTTCTTATCATTCTACTAAAGTTAATGTCAGTCCAGGTAGTTATTTGCCCAACTGCATATTTTGCAGAGACCATACAATGGAGCCCATACAGAGCAACATTGTGTAAAAGGATTATCATGCATGTGACAAAAGGTAAATGGCTGGTTATTCATATATTCAGTGCCAGTAAAATACTACGGTAGATTCATAGAAATGTTGGCATGTTTATATAGCATGATGCATTGGGAGAAAAGGTCTACATGATTCCCATACCAAGATTTAGAAACAACTTATCATTATGCCAGCAACAGTTTTAAACCAAGATTTGTTTTGGCTTAATTCCATAGAATTTATGCTATTTTTAAAACCTGATTCACATGGAAACAGGTATGAAGGAACAGCTTTCAGTTGTATTTAAAAATTATATTTGTACCACAATTTGCAATATGCCATCTTTTATGCTGTCTTTTTTGAGTACCAGTTAAAGAAAGAATGTATTACAGGTACCAGACAAAATATGGAATATATCGTCCTTTTAAGGAAAAAAAGCAAAATTTTAAATTCCAGGATTTTTTGTTTGGTTGGTTGTTTTATTCTTAGGCAGCATTAAATTCCAAATTATCTTCCTGGCTATAAATCTAAAATACTATTAGCATAATTGCTACAGGTGGAAAGCAATCAATAGCAAAGGTCAATATTGCACAGATCCCCATTTATCTGAAAATTATCTCTCAATTTCTGAAAACTGCACTGCAATCTATGATGCAAATATTTTATTATATATAATCATTGGACTTGCAAGTTTGTTACTTGTTTTACCCAGTTCTCTTTGGCAAGAGCTTTTGTGGGTGATTTGTGTATTAAAAAGGTTCTTGGGGTAAGAAAAAAAAACCTAATTGTTGTGGAACAAATTTGTATTTGTAATAAACAGATGACTCTTAAGTGGCTATAAATTATTTATTTTTTAATAGAAACTAATCATGTTTCTATTATGTATTTCTATTATGTATTTTGTATTTCCAATCTGAAGAACTTCAGAACTCGAGTCTGAAGTTTCAAACCTGAGGAGGATAATTATCAAATGGGGTGCCTCAGGGGTCTGTTCTCTCCCCCCTGCTTTTCAACATCTACATGAAACCGCTGGGTGAGATCATTCGTGGTTTTGGGGTGAGGTATCA